>LAZP02000470.1:378-11339 GCA_001272575.2 Ophiocordyceps unilateralis
ATCGGCATGCCAGACCGAGACCTCACGGAGCCTAACAACACGCTACCGGCACGACGCATCGCCATGCTCTGGGCGCAAGAGGAAGGATCGGGAAGGATACGGGTCCAAAGCCGAATGCGATGGCCGACGGTCCTGCTAGAAGACATTGGCGCCGTGACGGACGTGGTGTGCGACAAGGGGAAAGTGAGCGTCAGCTTCGACCAGGAAGAATCCTTTGCTCGGGCGAGAGATGCGTGGAAGAGTCATGGTCGCTTCGTCCTCGTCACCAATGCCCTCGGCGGCTGCGATGCGCCGGCCGAACGCGGCATATATCGTGCTACCGGCACCGCCATCGTCGTCGACCCGGTCAAAAGAAAGTTGGAAGTCTCGGCGGAGAGGATCCGGTTCGGTGAGGCGGCGAGGAGTTCGGATGTGACGGTGCGATCGGTTCGAGTGCCGGGTCTGCTTCCGAGGAAGAGGAGGCGGAGAAGAAGGGGCGGAAAGAGGAGGAAAAGGAGGAGGAAGAGAGCGGTCGACTTCGTTCAGACGCTCGACATGTCTGGTCTTGAAATCTTTCGGCTGGGCAATACGTCTCTGGTTGCCGATCGGTTGAGACTGGACGCCAGCTTGACTCTCTCCGGCAAGTTGCGTCTTGGCTTCTTCTCCGTGGCCGAGTGTTGGTTCGACATTTCCGGAAGAGCTGCTCTGGACCTGGCTCTCGGACTGCAGATTGACGCCCAGTTGCAGCGGACGATGGACCGGTCGACGCCCCCTCTGACGCTGCCTCTTCTCGCCGTCCCCGGCATCGTCGCCGTCGGACCGGCCATCCAGCTAGCAGTCGGCGTCGATGTCACGGCCATGGCATCGTTGTATGCCGAGGCAACGTTGCGGCTTGACTTTGTCGATACTAGATGGCACGTTGACCTGGTCGATGGCTCGCGATCGCGATCTACCGGTTTGATGCCCAACTTTGACGCCGCCGTTCGTCTCGGTGGCAAGGCGTCGCTTCATCTCGACCCCTTTGTTGATGTGCGCTTCCTGCTGAATGTGCAGTTGCTTTCCGGCCTGTTCGACCTCAATGGCGGCATCAAGGTGGTGCCCAAGATTGCCAATGCCTTTAGCCTCGACAGCGGCCAAAGGCTCCTTGACGACATGCCGCATCGACCGACGAAACCGGTGGCGGCGACGGAGAGTCCGGATAAAGGACCACCACTCTCTCTCGTGCTGCTGGACCAGTCCTCGGCAGAGGAAAAGGCCAAAGCGAGATACAGATACGACCTCGTCGACAAGCCACTCTACCCGCAGAGCGAAAAATCCAAGAAGCGCAAAGGCAAAAAGCACAAGTCCGGAAAGGTGCCGAAACCCTTCCGCCTCAGGCCCAACGCAGCAGCCATGGGCCTCGTCAGGCGACGAGTAGGCAAGCCCGTCGACGAAGCCGAAGCAGCGGACAAGTCGCCGGAACAGCAGGCGGCAGAGCGCAAGGCAAAGGAGGGCCGCCGCAAGTCCAACGAGGTGGCCGTGGCCTGTCGTGATGGCATCTCGCTCAAGAGTGAGTTCAGACTCGATGTCATTGCCGTCTTGGCCACCTGGGAGTGGAATCTATATCGCGAGAGCGTGCCCTTTTTCAACGGCTGCTACGCCTTGCCGGCCTCGAGGGAGACGCTGTTGATACCGCCATGAGCGTCGGTATGTTCGCATAAGCGCATCGTCTGCATCGCCAGAAGAAGAAGAAGAAGAAGAAGAAGAAGAAGCCACGTAAGCTGTCCGATGCCAGAGGAAAAAGCGCATAGATGACGTAGCAGCACAGCCCTCTGCAGCTGATCAGCCGCACATGCAGAAGGCCATGTACGATATATAGGTAGACAGAAAAAAAAAACAAGCTAAAGACGCGACGACGAGAAGCTCGGGATACACATTGCGGAGGCTTCGTCCGGGCCGCCCCGAGGCAGGGAGCCATCAGCCATGACGAATCGATAGAGTTGCATTGCAGGAAAGGGTAACATCCACGTAGGATATGGATGGAAGAAGAGCCATGGCAAAGCCCATGACGAATCACATCTTTTGATGATGATGCTTCCGACGTCGGTCATGGTTTTCAATGGCAAAAAAAGACGCGCGCTCTACGGCCCGACTATTCCCCCGTGTGGGACGACGGAACGGCCGCCCGTTTGGCTGCGCATTGGCGCCTCTGCGGGGAGGGGACCGGATGAAGTCACCTGTACCGGCTACAACGGCGGGGAGGCTCTGCTCTGGCCTTGTATAGGCTACTACTTACTAGCTTGGCAGCCACCTGGCGAGACATGGAAGCAACGACGCAAATTCGCCCCACGGGGCTCACAACCCGTGACTGACTGACACATGGATCCCTTCCATTCCACCATCGTGAGGCCGCGTTTTGCTTTTATCTCACTTCAGCATCTCCAACAGCTTATCCTACGCCTTATCCTAACGTCTTCTGGCTATTGGCTATAGACATACTAGCACAGTACATCTGGACACACGTGTCATCGCCTAGGCCGCGTCGCCGGGCCGAGCAAAGACACGAACGCACACACACGCACACACACACACAACTCACACTCGCCCTCGCCATGCCGCTCTTCAGCAACAAGGGCAACAAGTTCAAGGCCGACCCGCCCAAAGTCCGCATCGAAAAGGTCGTCGTCGAACGCAAGACCAAGCCTCGTCCGCGGTCGCTGTCCATGGCCGCCTCTTCGTCGAGATCCTCGCCTGCCACGTCGCGTCCTTCGCCGCGTCCCGACAACTTGTTGGAGCCTCCGTCGAAAGCTGAGCGCAAACGCAAAGCGGTCGGTGAAATTTCCAACGTCGCTTTCGACAAGGACAGCGACAATGACGACGATGGCTGGATGAGACTTGATGCTCGGAAGCGGCAGCGCAAACGCTCCAGCGACGGCGGCCGCTTCGACGCCAAACGTCAGATTCGCTGCGCCAGGGCCTTCGAGGGTCGTCGTGCTGGTCTGCACTTGATTCATGCCGTCGACGTCGCCTCGCTAGACTCGGGCTGCGTGCCCGTCATGGGCGCCCAAAAGGAGGACGTCGATATCGAGCTGCAGTATCCGAGCCTGCAGCCGAGAGAAAAGTCAGTGCCAGATTGCTTCGCAAAGGCCGCCCCTGGCTGACGTTGCCCAGGTTCCAACTGGTATGGGGCAAGGGTAAAATCGACGCCGTCGAGGCCAGCATCCGCATCGTCCGACACGTCGCAGAGACCTATCTCCCCGAAGACGAAGCCGAGCCCCTGACCAACCACCACAGCGGCCTGATTCGCCGGCTGGAAAAGGCATCCAACCGGAACATCCAGGACCTGGCCGGCTTCAAGGCGGCGCTGCACGAGTACAACGAGACGCTGCTCCAGCTGGTCGAGGACGGCGTGGTGGAGAAGAAGCTCGAGACGATGCGCGAGCTGCCGCGCAGCCTCGTAGCCTTCATCCTCGACCAGGTCTACGACCGGACCGTGGCGCCCAAAGTCGAGCTGCTGTCCAAGTACGAAAACGGCACCGACCACGTCTACGGCGAGCTGCTGCACCCCTTCGTCTCCAAGATCCTGCTCGAGCAGGCGCGCATGACTTCGGACCAGCTCTTCATCGACCTGGGCTCCGGCGTCGGCAACGTCTGTCTTCAGGCCGCCCTCGAGATTGGCTGCGATAGTTGGGGCTGCGAGGTCATGGACAACGCCTGCAACCTGGCCGAGGCCCAGACCAACGAGTTCGCCGCCCGCTGTATGCTCTGGGGCCTGAAGCCGGGCCGCGTCCACCTGGAACGCGGCGACTTTCGCAAGAACGCCGCCATCCACAGGGCCCTCAAGCGCGCCGACGTCGTCCTCGTCAACAACAAGGCATTCACCGCCCAGCTCAACGACGACCTGGTCCGCATGTTTCTCGACCTCAAGACGGGCTGCAAAGTCGTCTCGCTGCGGTCCTTTGTCGGAGACTGCAAGGGCGGCCACAACATCAACGACGTCGGGAGCACCATTCTCGACGTCGAGGAGTGCGTCTATCCGGAGGGCTATGTGAGCTGGACCAATGCCGGCGGGTCGTACTTTATCTCTACGCGCAAGTAGGACCACGGGTCAGCAATCGTCATCGTCATGTCTTTTCTTCTCTTGTGCATTCTTCCTCAGAAAGATGAGAAGTGAAGCGGAGGCCAGGGAGTTACAGCGTCCAAGACATACCATCTGCATTTGTGCCAGCGGCCTCCTCTCCGTCAGCAGCCCGTGTCAGATTGCGGCTCGTTGGCAAGGTTCATGGCGTCGGCCTCTTGCGCCATTCGCTTCATCCACCTGTCGACGAGCTCCTTGTTTTCCTTGGTCACCTTGTCTCTCTCTTTCTCGGCCACGAAAACTTGGAGATTAAGGGTGATCATTTCGTCTTGGACCTGCTGCAGACGTAGACGAGGTAAGCATGAGGCGTTGAATGGGAGTAGGTGTAGGCAGATGATGGAATAGAATCTAAAACAACACCAAACACAGCCGTAAAAAAGAAGTATCTGCTTTTTGACGCCCCAACAACCAAATGGAGCGATTTACCTCGAGCAGCTTTCGCTTCTCCCTCAGCTCGTGCTCCCGATCCTTGACGCGCAACGTCAGAGCCGTCCGATCGGCAGCCAGCTCCTTGATGGCGCGAGCGTCCTCCTTGGTCTGAGAGCGGAGCTTCCCGAGCTCAGCCTCTGCGATGCGTAGCCTCGTATCGGCGACGCCTTTAGAGCGTAGCGTCTCGGCGAGGTCGAGCCGCAGCTGGGCAATGGTCGGGTCCTCGGATGGCAACGGTGCGGCATCGCTGGTCTGTGGCCGGGGAGTAGAAGCCTTGGAGGTGCGGGAGCCGGGAACGGGGGATTTCGAGGCGCGGGATTCGAGAGCGGCTTTGTCGGCTTCGAGAGCGGAGATGTAGTCGGCCATCTGCGAGCCTGGAGGCTGGTCAGTGCCGTGGTTGGTGGTTGGCTTGTCTCGAGGGCCGAAGGGGGAGGGGAAGACGGACAGGCTTGAACGAGCTCCATGTTGACGGGGTTTTGACTCTCGGCATCCTTGAGGGATGCGAGGTATTCGGTTCTCCAGTTTGGCATTAGGCTGCAGTTGTTGTTTGGATGAAGAGAGTGAGGAATGAGGGTGAGGAGGAGGTTACTACCTATCTACTATGTGCTCGATCGGTGGGTTTGAGGCGGATGCCGTTTAGCCGAGGTATAGCCTTTCGCGATAGATGACCTCACAACAGCCAGCCAGCCTCTCACAGCCTCGAACCTCCTCGTTTATCAAAGTATCTCAGCGCGACCGGCCATGAGATAAACCCCAGCATGGACTCCCTCCATGCCAGAGCCGACTGGGAGAGCGTGGGTGACAAGTGGTTCCGCAAAACGCAGCAGTATACGGCCGTCTTCGACCAAGACCTCGACCTCGACAACTACATGGTCGCGGGAGCCCATTATGCCGGCGCCCTCGGTGAGGATGGTCTCTTCGTCCTCCCGAACCAGGGCTGACGGTCTGCCCCCCCCCCCCCACCCAGCACTATGGCGCGACGACAGAAAGCTGCAGGCTCTCCAGCCCGGCGCATCCGGCACCTGGACGAAGCCGTCGATCGACATTTACAGCCTGGCCGGCAAGAAACTGCGCAGCATCCCCTGGGACAAGTCTTCGATCCGGGGCCTCGGCTGGTCTGAGGACGAGTCGCTGCTGGTGGTGACGGCCGACGGAACGGTTCGCTGCTACGATCTACAGGGCGACTTTAGCAATTTTTCGCTCGGCCACGGCGCCGACAACTACGGCGTCGAGTCTTGCCGGTACCGCCCGCCCATCTTCTCCGCCGTTTGAGTGCACCGCTCACTCACTCGTCTTAGCTTCTATGACAACGGCATGGTGGCGCTCTTGGGCAACAACTCGCTCGTCGCCGTCTCGTCGTACACGGAGCCCCGGCCGAAGCTGCTCGCGGCCTGTCCTTCTGGCGAGATTCATTCGTGGGCCATCGTATCGCCCCATCACACGCTTTCGCGGTCAGTCGAGGTGCTCCTGAGCATCGGTTCGACCGTCCACGTCGTCGACGCCACCGACTGCGAAGATCGCCTCCTCGACATGGGCCCCTTTAGCCACATTAGCGTGTCGCCTGACGGCCGCTACGTGAATCTGTATGGGAGCAACGGCAAGGCCCATGTGATTTCCAGCGACTTTCAGGATAAGCTGCTGGAGCACAATTCGGACTCGCAGACGCCTCCCAAGTACGTCGAGTGGTGCGGCGCCGACGCGCTTGTTGCCTGGGAGGACGAGGTGCACATCATCGGGCCGGGCGAGCAGTCGACGACGTTTATATACGAGAGCACCCGCGTACATGTCATTTCCGGTATGAGCTACACCTCTCTCTCTCTCTCTCTCTCTCTCTCTCTCTCTCTCTCTGTCTCTCTCTCTCTCTCTCTCTCTGTCTCTCTCTCTCTGTCTCTCTCGGGGGCGTGGCCAATATTACTGATATAGGCGTAGAGCACGACGGGGCCCGGCTCATCACAAACGACTTTTGCGAGTTCGTCGAGAGGGTGCCAAGCGATACGCTCGAGGTGCTCGGCCCCGCGTCGGAATCGTCGCCGGCGTCGATCCTGCTCGATGCCGTCGGCCAGCTGGATCGCGAGTCGCCCAAGGCGGACGACTACATCCAGCTCATCCGGCCCAGCTTGACCGAGGCCGTCGACACGTGCGTCAACGCGGCGGGCCGGGAGTTCGACACGCCGTGGCAGAAGCGGCTGCTGCGGGCGGCCTCGTTTGGAAAGTCGGTGCTGGACATGTACAACAGCGACGAGTTCGTCGATATGTGCGAGACGCTGCGGGTGCTCAACGCGGTCCGAGCCTACGAGACGGGCATCCCCCTGTCGTACGAGCAGTACCACCGACTGACGCCCGAGAGACTGCTCCGGCGGCTGCTCCAGCGGCACGACTACCTGCTGGCGCTCAAGATTGCCGGCCACCTGAAGCTTCCGACGGACCGCATCTACGTGCACTGGGCCTCGTCCAAGGTGCGGGCCGGGACCGAGGACGACGAGACCATCTGCCGGCTGGTGGTGGCGCGCCTCTCGGGCAAGCCGGGCATCTCGTTTGAGGAGATTGCGCGGACCGCCTACCACGAGGGCCGGACCCGACTGGCGACGGAGCTGCTGAACCACGAGCCGCGCGGGGGGCGACAGGTGCCGCTGCTGCTGGACATGGAGGAGGACGAGCTGGCTCTGGACAAGGCCATCTCGAGCGGCGACACGGACCTGATGCTCATGGTGCTGATGCAACTCAAGAAGAAGCTTCCGCTGGCAGCCTTTTTCCGCGTCATCAACGCGCGGCCGACGGCCACCGCCATGGTGGAGGCGGCAGCGGGGCGAGAGGGCGACAACGCGCTGCTCAAGGACCTGTATTACCAGGACGACCGACGGGTCGACGGCGCAAACGTCTTCGTCGGCGAAGCCCTGCGGCAGCCGGACGCGCGAACGGCGTCGGACAAGCTCGCGCTCGCGGCCAAGCTGCTGGCGGATGCCAAGGAGTCGGCGCCGGAGTTGCAGGCGCTGCGCGAAGCCATGAGCTTGCTTCGGACGCAGGCGGTGCTGGGTCGCGACTTGGGCGATTCGTTTACGGGTCTGAGCGTCAACGAGACGCTGTTTAAGCTGATACGGCTGGGCTTCAACGGACAGGCCAAGAAGGTGCAGAGCGAGCTCAAGGTGCCGGACCGGGTGGCGTGGTGGATAAGGTAAAAATGAATCAAGGGGGCGGGAAAGGAGGAGGCTGTTGGGATGAGCCGCTGACGGGGTTGCATTACAGGCTCCGGGCGCTCGTGGCCAAGAGAGACTGGACGGAGATTGAGGAGATTTCCAAGACGAAGAAGAGCCCGATTGGATGGGAGGTGTGTTCAAAACTTGGCGAGTCTTTTCCGTCGTGCTAACGCGCGTCGCCGATGAACAGCCCTTTTTCAACCTCACGCTTCAGGCGGGCAACCCGCGACTGGCGAGCGTCTTCGTCGCCAAGTGCACGGGACTGGCGGCGGGCGAGGCCATGACCATGTACGAGAAGTGCGGGATGCGGACGCAGGCGGCAGCCGAGGCGGTGCGGCTCAAGGACGAGGACGGGTGGAAGAGGCTGCTGGAGACGGCGGGGAGGACGTCGCAGGAGGGGCGGGAGATTGAGAGGTTGGGAGCAGGGGTTTTCCGGCCGTGACGGCTTATGGACTCTGGAGGGGAGGACGGGTGACAGATGTATGTGAGAGAGAGAGGGAGAGAGAGAGGGGAGAGGGGGAGAGAGAGAGAGAGAGAGAGGAAGAGAGAGAGAGAGAGAGTGTGTGTGTGTGTGTGTGTCTGTGTGAAGAATTAGCTGTCTGTCTGTAGGCAGGTAATATCTATAGAATATCCCCCGAGGCAAAGGTTGTTACTTGGACGGCGCCGAGACGGAGCCGGAGCCGGAACCGGAAATCGGGCACTCTTTTGCTGTCGAGCCTTCTTTATCACGTCCCTTTTTTTTTTTTTTTTTAGTCTCATATACCACCTACTGCGGGAACTTTTTTTTTTTAGTCTCTGTCTGGTGTGTTTTATTCCTTTGAATTTTATTTACACTTTCCGTCGCCTTAATGTTCCCGCAACTCAACCTTTTTTTTTTTATATACGGGTTTGCGATGGTGCGGGATGACGGCGGTCGGCGTTTCGGCGTGGGGGGGGGGGGGGGGGGAAAAGGGAGGGTCCCCCCCGGGTTGGTTTGCCCGCTTAGGGTTGGGGGGGGGGTGGGGAAAAGCGGGGGAAAAAAGAGGGGGGGGGGGGGTTTTTTTTCTTATGGGGGGGGGGGAAGAAGGGAGGTCACTCCCTGGTTGGTTTGCCGCTTACGTGATGGCGACGAGTTGGGGAAGAGCTGGGGAAAGAAGAGAGGGAGGGAGGGTTTTGTTTCGTCGAGGGGGGGGGGGAGTTGTACTGGTGGTCTACGGCGAGGGGTGTTTGCGTAGTGAGGTCGGAACGTATTATGTAGGTAGATAGAATCCTACCTAGGTATGTATGTAAGACGATGCTTCTATTTTCTTTGGGGTTTCCAAGAGAGAGGAAATGCAAGACAGTCGTGCCGAATTACCGTATTCGTCGTGCCTGAGTAGATAGGCATAGCTACCAAAAAGCCGTGATAAGGCCCCCCCTCCTCCTTGTCATCTAAGACACAGCCGCGGGCGGCGCTGGCAGGCCGGCCGGAAACGTGGACGGGGAGATTGGCAAAAACAAGCGAGGGAGGAAAAGAGCAAAGAGTCCAATGGTTTTTTTTTTTTTTTTTTTTTTTACGGAAATGCCGTCATTTCCAAGCTATAGACTTGAGGCCCCCCTCCGTGTGTTGAGTGTGTTGGAATAAAGGGGATCAGATGACGAACTGTGGTAACAAAACTACCTACTCCTACTCGTACTCAGCACTACTGCGAGTATCCTAAAATTAGCTAGACTGCTAGCATTACGCCTCACACCTCGAGACTACATGGGGGCCATCTCTATCTCTCACTCTGTCTGCTTCTGCCGGTACGCGTCGGGAAGCGGCCCTGTCTCGCCCGCAAGCGCTCGGCGAAGGAGGTCCTGCATAGTCGAGCGCAGCCAAGGGGGAAAAAAAAAAAGAGACACCGGAGACGGTGAGTGGGAAAGGGGGGGGGGGGGGCAACAGCATTCTTGGCTGTGGCCAGCTAATAAAAGGGAGGCGGAGGAGGGTATCGAGCGAACTATCCCTTGAGCTCGAAAAAGGGGGGGGGGGGGGAGAAGGTTCACGTCATCATTCAACGTCCGTGGGTTGTGAAAAGTTGTCGGTAAGGAGAATAAGATAGGTAGTAGCAGTAGGCATAGAGATGAGTTGGGTTAGCAGGAGACAGGGCCAATGCAGGGCTTGACTAGCAGCAGTGGCGACTCGCGCGTAACGGCGTAGTCTCTGCACACACACACACACACACACACACACACACACACACACGCACACACGCACACGCATTCAAAGAGGGGGGGAGGGGGCGAAGCGAGCTGAGTCGCGAAACCGTCAGTTGGGTGTGTGTTTGTTTCTGAATAGGTAGTAGTAGCGGTGTTTTTTTTTTTTTTTTTTTTAGGGCGGGGGAAGAAGAGGGGGGGGGGGTTTGGTGCTGAGCGTGAACGCTTTCGCGCGTGAACGCTTGATCGCATGGTGTCGACGACTTTTCTTTTTTCGGGGGGGCGGACGGGGATAGGATAAGATATAGAATGCCACGGGGGCCGTGCTGCTGACGCGAGAGGCTCATCGTCATTGTCGTGTGCAGAGGTAGGGATGTATGTATGTACGTATGTACGTTCGTCGTCGCATCTACAGCAAGTTGATGGTTGGCCGTTTCGGGCGCGTGGAGCAGCGTGTGCTAATGACCCGGGTAGTGCCTGTAGTAGTAGCTGTAGTAGTTGTAGTACTCCCATTATCAATCAAGGGCCTTTCTTCCCCTGATGACCTTGGGGTAAAAGACGCTTGACGCCCACGTGCCCAACCAGCATCTCGATGGAGGAGGAGAAATGGATCGAGAGCGAGAAGTCTGAAGAGCGTTTGTTACCCCTTTTTTTTTTTTTGTTTTTCCTTTTCTGTGGCCGGATAGAGACGGTGGTCGATTGTGGGAATCAGTTCAGTTCGCTGTTGTACTAGTAGAGCCCGTAACGGCGCATTAGTGCTAGTATACCCACTGTACCTTGGCGGCTGCAGCTACGCTGGAAGAGTACCTCCTCCATACTACCTACCTAGGTACACCTTACGTCGTCGTCTCACGCCCCCCTCCCCACCCCCTTTTCTTTTCCCCTAAAAAAGGCTGGTTCTGCCCTGCTGACACAGCGGACTCGGGGCCAACGTAAAGCGTCCATCCTGCTGCTGCTGCCACTGCCCCCGGCTTCCCCTCCTGCCCAGCCTACTTGCCCTGTTGCGCCCCAAAAAGAGCAGCGGCCCAGCCCGCGATCCAGCCGCTGTTCTCCCTCGGCCAAAAAAGTCTCTTCTCCCCCCCCCCCCC
>LAZP02000471.1:0-14925 GCA_001272575.2 Ophiocordyceps unilateralis
CCCCCCCCCCCCCCCCTGTCCTTATTTGCGGGGGAGCCCCTTGTTTGCGTCAAGGCCCTACTCCCATGTCTTACACCCCCCTCCTGGCCGGTCAACCAACAAACATGGAGCTTCGCTACGAGTGTACGTGTGTAGAGCCGAGACTCCCCCGTTTCCTTTCTATGCTACAAATGAAGCTCATGTCGACGCGTCAACCAACACCTTTTCTAGACGGGACGTGTCCCATGGATGCATGCCTGTTCCCGTCAACTCCCATCCGTCATCTGCCATGGCACGTGCTGTATACGTGTGTGTGTGTGTGTGTGTGTGTGTGTATGCAGCCCTGACATATGTATGTGCCTTTCCGCTTCACGCCCTGCCCGCAGCCGTCATCCTGCATGCGAGCCTCGCTTGCTGCCACGCCGAAACGTCTTGAGCGGATCGCTCTTCCGCTTCTTCACGCCCACCCGGCCCCGCCGCGACCTCCGCGTCTTGTCCCGGAACCGCACCGGCCCGATCTGAGCCTCCGTCAATGCCGTCCGGCCCTCTTTCGGCAAAAGGTAGTCCGGCACGTTCTTGAGGTGCGCTTGTTGTCGAGCCGTCCTTAGCTCGCCGTCGTGACGCACGTGCTTCATCTCCGTCGGGTTTTCCTCAAAGTATCTGCACACACAATCGTCAGCCACTCCCCCTCTCCTCTTCTCTTCCATTCTGCATCCGCTGCCTCACCTCTTGAGCTTCTCGCTCTTCAGTAGCTCCTGTCGCAGCTCTCGAGTCCGCGCCTCACGCACAGCCACCTTGGTCACCGCCCGTAGCCCGTCGTTCATCCGGTATCGGAACGCGTCCACCTGCTCGCCCTTGAATGTGTACGGCTTCACCTCCTTGCCCTTCTTGGCTTGCTGCTTCATGATCCGCGCCAGTACCGCCTCGTCCTTCTCCGCCGTCGCCACCGTCGTCGGCATGTGCTTGCGGTACAGCTCCGTCGGCACCACAAACGACAGCGCCATGCCCGCCTTGCCCGCTCGAGCCGTCCGGCCTATCCTGTGCGTGTACGACGACGCCGACGTCGGCAGATCAAAGTTGACGACCGCTGCCACGTTCTTGAAGTCGATTCCTGCGGGAGTCAGCCTCAACCTCACGGATGCGCGCGCGCGCGTCAGTTGTCGCCCACCTCGTGACACGCCAAACTCCTTGTCGCCCCTCCTCGACACCTTGCGCTTTTTCAACGGACGTTGCTTGTCTTGTCTCTTTCCGCCGTGCTCGTCTTGTGACCCCTCCTCCGCCTCCACCCCACCGTCCTCGTTGCCCAGCACTTCTCTATCGTCCGAGGCGATGATAATGTCGTAGACGTTGCGATTGAATTCGTCGACCACGTGCAACCGCGAGTTGACTGGCAGCTCCGGGTTGAGGATGCAGCTCCTGATGCCGAATTGCTCCAGAAAGAGCTTCAGGCGATAACACCGATCCACGTCGGCCACAAAGATGATGCACTTGCCCTTGACGAGCCTGAGCTTGAAGATGACGTAGGCCAAAAGAAACTTGTCGTCCTCGCTGCACCTAATCAAGACGAGTGAGCGAGCCTTGGTCACACGCCCGGGCGCCCAGAGTCCGACTTACCTCGTCACCAGCTGCGTCACCCCCGCGCCCTCGGCGTCGGGCTCTTCCAGATCGAGCAACGTCGGCACGCCGCTCTTGAACAGGATTTTCTTGAGCGAATCCATCTCGGCTGTCATCGTCGCACTCATCATGATGGTCTGGATGCCCTTGGGTATCGACCACGACAAGCTTTCGAGATCTTCCTCGTAGCCATAGGACAGTAAGAGATCGGCCTCGTCGAGAACGAGGTACAAGAGATTGCTGAGGTCGAGGCCTGATTGGACGTGGTGCCATGCTCTAGCGGGTGTGGATATCACCAGGTCGGGAGACGTCGACAGCAGCGATCTCTGCACCGCGTCCGACAGCTTGTCCGTCAATTTGATGGCCTGGACGTCCTTGGCGCAGTAGGCGGTGAAGCGCTCGACGACTTTAAACACTTGGTCGGCCAGTTCGCGCGTGGGGACGAGGACGAGAGCCGACACGGCCGCAGCGTTGACATCCGCCTGGGGCCGCAGGAAACGTTAGAGTGTCTCCCAAGACGGACGACGGCCTTGAAGGGGAAGAGGGGAAAAGCACCGACCGATTTGCGCTTCAAGATGCCGGCAAGGACGGGCAGCACGTAGGCAGCCGTCTTTCCCGAGCCCGTCTTGGCCCTGCACAGCACGTCGCCACCATCCAGCGCCATGGGTATGGCCTTGCGCTGGACCAGTGTCGGCTTGACCAACTTCTGCTGCGAGACGGCCTGCAGCAGCCTCGAATCCAGGCCCAAATCGGCAAACGTCGTCTCCTCTTCCGCGGGAGGAGGCTGCTGCTTCTCTTCTTTCGCCGGTCGAGACTTGCTCTTTTGCTCCCCAGCTTCAGTCTTCTTCTCCTTTCTACCAGGCCGAACTTTCTTCTCCGCTTCCGCCTCCGCTTCCGCTCCCGCTTCGACTCCCGGCGAAGGCACACCGTCTCGATCAAGTTTGCGCTTCATGTCGCTCGCTGCGTCCTCAGTTCGTGCGTCGTTGTTTTTTTCCTCGCCGGATGGGAAAAAAAAAAGAAGAAATTTATTCGCTCCGATGTCTCAGTGGGGGTATGCAGTGCAGTACATCCTCTCATGTACACAGTGCCACTTCTTCTATGCGCACATACTCACCGCCAATATCCCTCACGGAAGCGTCCTTCATCTTTCATCACAGTCTTTCCAAGCAAAGAGTGGTTTGATTATTCATCCTCATCTAACCCTCTTGCTTCCGTTACTCTATTCTCTTCTCACTCACATCACCAGTGAGACTTCCACCCTTTTTCGGAACCGTAAAGGCCATCAATACGTCAGATAAGCCGTGTCATCTGCCGCTTCCGTCTCCCACGTTTTTTCATCCTCGTGCCAATCACTCGGGTAGATGGGACCGCCCCAAAGTCGCGCCATCGACCCATCGCTACCTCTGTTTTCATTCGGATGCAGCAGCACTTTTTTGAAATCTTGCCACTTGTCAACCACAATCCGTTTTCCCGAGTCTTCGCACCTCGCGTGGATCTTGAGACCTTTTTTTTTTTCAAACGCCGATTTCGCATCAGTATGGTCTACTTGGGCAGGGATAATACCACAATGGGTTCCTTACCAATGAGTTCCCACGGGGTTGCGAGAGCAGGGTGCCCATCGACAAACACAGCGTGGCTCCGAATGGCAATGTAATCCACATCTTGTAAGTAGACTATCCGTTTCGCAAAAGAGAAAATCATCTCAATCGGTAGCCGCACGTGTATTCCTGACGCGGCTCCGTCTGCCACCCGTTGCTGTGCAAACGCGGGCCGCAGTCGTTTGTTGTCCCATTTATCGAAAAAGTCAAAGGAAATTTCATCATGATTGGGCTTGTAGCCTGGAGCCGTGGTGTATTCTACCTCGGTCTCGTTGATTCTCTGGCATATCTGAGTCTGTTGGGTTTTCAACAACGCCACAGCGCGGCCACACACATCCGCGACTGAGGCTCCTGTACTCAACCATTAGCATTCACCTCGCCGTATTTATCTTGTCGTGTTTGGCCTTTTCGCACCTCGTTTCAGAGGGCTGTCGACATGACCCAGCGCCCCATTCAAAATGGCTTTCCAGAGATCGGGCGTGTCCGAATGCTTCAACATGGAAGCCAGGCGGACACAATCGTATTCCTTCGCGTTGCCCGGTTGCAGGTAGCTTATCAGCTCATTCGATGTGCCGGCGCGGGACATATCGGTCTTCCATTGATGCCCGGTAGGCGACGCAAGTCCTGCACCGATTAGCGAAAACAAGACTACCTTTTATGAGAGCAAGCCATTACCGAGACTACTCCAGGATAGCCATAGCCAAGCAGGGGCGACTGAAAGCATGGTGGCCCAGAGCATGGCTAGCTGTTCGCAGATGAATCAAGTTCGAGAGGGTATGGAATGATTCAATATTCACTTGCATGTGAAAAAGGTAATTCCCGTTGGGCGTAGACGGAAGAACCGGCTCAGTTGCAGTCATAGAGACGGGTTAAGTAGATTGCTTCCTACGGGACCCAGTGCTTTTCTCTCCAGCTCCTAGTTTCTAACTCGTCCTCTGCAGGTACGGCACATGGGCCAAGCTCTTTCATATGACTGCATTTAGATACAGCATGCCGGCACTTCACTTCGCAACTTTGACGCCCTCTTGTCCGGCGGCAATATTTGACGCGGGGGGGGGGGTCCATCAGATGAGTCGGCCGCCTCAGGCTGTCGCTGCGGGGACATCATGGGGACGACTAGCAGAGTGAGTTATGTACGTAAGAGCGCAGTGACAGTCGGTTATGGCGGTCTCGGATTTGGTGTAACAACGCGGTTCTTGAGTGACGCCTAAACGTACATGGTGGCTAATGACAAAAGACCAAGGGTAGGGTGTAGTGTAGGTCATGCTACCCTTTTCCTTTCTGAGTCGCGCCCCAGTGTGATCCTTCGCCAAGGAGCATGAACTCAGCAGGCGCAAACTGTTCGCAGTTTTCGAGCCCCGTTGGACACATCCACGCCTGCTGTCACTCCCCCGCTCTTAGTTATAAGTTTCTAACCTTCACTCCGCTACAGGGAGAGCTGAGTCCTGACTGAGGGGGGAACGCAAAGTCCAGCCAAAGAGGAGGGGGTCTTTCACGGCTGGCTACCACTGCTACGTACAGCATCAAGGTCGCCTATTTACTTCACTTCAAGTTCAGACACTCCCTGAGGACGTTGGCGAGGTCCAATGCCGGCGTGGTGTCGGCCAACAACGGTTCTATTTTTATGACCACGCGGCCCAACATGTGTACGGTACATAGTAGCGAAAGTCAGGCCTACTACCTAGGTAGTGTATAGGTACGTCTGGTTGTGGCCTGGTTATAGATTCGCCCTGGGGACTTTATGAAGATGGCTGGACCTTGCCAAAAAGAAGCTTTTTCCCATCACACATCGCGTGAATATTCAGCTGAGCCAATGCTACCCGAACAGGCAGTTACTGTACTGTGGTACCACTAAGAAACCTTTCAACAGGGCTGCTCCGGTGTCGACAGTAGCGATTCCCCATGTCGACCTGGTACGAATACACATCAGTTTCCGCTCAGGCCACACCTTTCACACGTGTAGACGGCTTTGCGCGCGCCACGTGCCTCGTTCTTACCCAGATATCTGGCAAGATCTTGCCGCCACGTGGAGATCATCTGGACGCCAATTGTCTTCTTCTCTCTTTAGATATGGACGAGGACTCGGCGCCAAGGGTGACGAATTTAGGCGTAGCCGTCTCCACCTACCTACCTACGGCGCTACCTACCTACCTACCTAATACCAAGATACCGCATCGGCAAGTCGACGTACTACCTAGGTAGTGCATACCTATAGTGGCCTGCCACGGGAAACGAGCAAGATTATGTCAACTGTCTATATAAATTGTAAGCGAAAATACATCTGCGTGCTCGTTTCGCGTGTTGAGTCACTGTACCTACCTACCTATCTACATACGCACATACATGCAGATGTTCGTCTCGTGAGACTGTCTTGACGGGCCGACCCATCTCAGACTTGGCGTCAGCGTAGTCGAACAATAGCGCCCTTCTTTACGGCAGTCAACCTAGTAAGCCGTCAAGTACCCGTACAAGCCCCAGGTTTCCCGTCCCCTAGCAAAAGTGCCGGTACAAACCGGGGGGGGGGGGTTTATTTCTTGAGGCCGAGGCCAACGACAGTCTGGCACGCGTTCGGGCTGGCTACTCGAGACCGGCCGTCGCCATCGGCAACTTTGTAGGCACTAACCTACCTACATAGTACATGGCGGCACATGGCGACACATGGCGTTCAAAGAAATGTGACACAATGTCGCTAAAGGTACTGATCTCTGGTCCTCCCCGACCCGATGAAGCCTTTCGCCCATCCTGGAGCACACTCGCTCTCCCGCTTCAGTCGTCTTTCCCCCCATCATGAGGTATCCTTTTCGAGTTTCACTTGCCATGTCCCACCTGACCAATCTCACGTCGAGTCTCGCGAGCCCGTGCTTCCCTTCCGCCTACCCCAGCAGGGATCCGTGGCGATACCAACATCTAAGACCTTAAAACAACTTCGGAAAGCGAGCCGACCATGAAGATGACGAAAACTGGACTTTAGGAAATGCCAAAGGGGAAAAAAAAACCGAACACGAAACAAAATCTCTGGATCGCGCGGTGACCCGTGTCGTCCTTCGTCTCTTCTTCTGCCCGACCTCACTCGGCCGCAACTAAAGGGGAAGGGCAACCGGCATGCTGGGCTAAGACGTAGGGCTTGTTGACGCTGCGATGCCCTGAGGCTTTTTCTTGCAGCTTGTGGTTTTTTTTTCCCTTCCGGGGCGGGTGTCATTGTGGCAGTGGACATCCTCAATTCACGGTTGAGGTTGGCGATTCCGACACAGAGGTGATCATGAGCAAGCTACTCCCCCATCTACCTCCCCTTGGTGCTGCCGAAGAGATCTAATGTGGTGTTAGTCTAGCTGTGCTAGCTGCGACGGCCCTTGTTCCCGGCCGGCCTTCGAGGACATGCCTGGGAAGTGCTCCTTCGCATATTGCTCGCAAGCCTATTCGATGTTAGCGCGTTCCCCACAGCGGCGTCGACTCGAGACGTACCTTGGCCGGCTTGCCGACCTTCTGACCAATCGCCTTCCACTTGTTGTTCTCGTACTCCTTAATCGCGTTCAACAGGGCCTGACTCTGCGTTGGCACATGTCAGTTCGGCGGCTCCGGGGGGGGGGGAGCATACGTGTCCCAATGGGGGAAGCATAGGGCGATGTCTCCTCACCTCATCCTCGGCAAACTCGGCGTAATGCATGTCCTATCGAGCTTCGGTCAGAATGCGACTACACGCGGCAAGGGCGGTACCCGCCCGTGTAAGGGTATTGGGGAGAGGTGACGGGCTCACCTTGTACCAGTGCTTCTTGACAGAACCCTCTGTTCTCGTGGGAAAGGTCTAGAGGATGGAGTTAGTAGACAACTCCCGAATGGGCTGCGAGGTGTGTGGACACACCTTGGCAATCTCCGCCCAGCTGTTGCCGGCATCCCGCATCTGCTTCAGACGAAGCTCCTCCTGGGGTGTCCAGGGCGTGTTGGTCCGGCTCTTCTTGGCAGGCGGCTGGACTACTGGTGGGACACTGACGTCGTCTGTCTGAGGCTGAGGCTGGCCCGGAGGAGCGGATTGGGGAGCGGGGGGCGTCGGGGCGGGAGGCTGGACATGGCTCGGGGTGACCGGAGCCGGAGGGACACCGGCTGCGGGGGACTGGGCCGCGTTGGGAGCCGGGCGCTTCCGCTGGCGGCTCGGCTGAGCCGGAGTCTGAGTCGGCGTCTGCTGTTGACTGCCGCCCGGTTGAGGTGGAGGCTGTGGCGGAACGTTCATGGGCGGCTGGACGGGCGGAGGGTGATGCTGCTGTTGAGCCCCCATGCTGGGCTGGGGGGCGCCGTATGGAAACTCCATGCGCTCATTGCGACGGGCCATGTCGGCCTGGTAAGAATGGTTGCTGCTTGGGCACGCCGGTCAGCAGTCTTGCCGGTAAGCCGTCATGGCATTGCATTGCATGAGGCGGCCGCGACCTCAGTCCAACCGAAGGAAGGGGGAAGGGCTGGCGGAGGGCATCGCGAAGAGGAAGACGAGGCGCGCTCGTCTGTTGAAGAGGAGTCCAAGTGGTGACAGGTGATACACGGGCAAGGGTCGAGAAAGAGCGTCGCGAGAATGCAGATACAACGGGGATACATGGCGCGGTAGAAGTGACTTTTCGGGGAGGACGAGACGGCATCGTGGCGAGCGGCCGAAGTACCGGAGACAAGAAAACAAGTTGTCTGTACTTACTGCATGTCGTTGGGCTGGTGAGTGGAGTTGGAGTAGACGTACTCCGGCACGGGGCCGACTTGCCACTGCTGCATGATCTGGAGGTGGCGGAAGCGGAAGAAGAGTCAGTAATCAAGCTGAGGGCGAACAAAAACGAGAAGAAAAAAAGGCTAACGTGGTCGCGTAACGACGCAGCGCAAGGCGAACGGACAGAGGGCGGGCCTGCGGCGGGCGCGTTGCTCTGATGAGGACACGAGGGCCAGTGTCCGTCAGCTCGCAGGCATGGGTCTTGGGGCCTGCAGCGACGCGGCTGGTGTAGCCAAGCAAGCAAGCAACAAAGTCCTTTTGTATTTTTCAAAGGGGTGGAGGGAGATAATGGGGGAGGGGGGAGGGGTTCAACGGCAACGCGTGCGACCGCGGCTGATGGCGACAGCACCGCGAGCGTAAAACGACTGGACCGACGTCGAGACGAGCTCCGGGATGCGGGACAAAAAAAAAAAGGTTGCAGGAGATGGAGGAGTGACAAAAGAGAGAGAAAGTGGGATACTTACGGGCAAAGTATTTCTCGGGTCAGGTGGGTGGCATAAAGCACGTTGAGCAAAGTCGCCCCTTTTTTTTCCTGTTCTCTCCGTTGCGCGAGAGAGACCGGGGGGGTGGGGAAAAGGGGGTGGGTGGGGAGGCGAGAGAGAAAGCGCGCGCGAAAGGACGAGAGAAACGGTCAGGTTGCACAGGTGGTCCGAGGCCCGGGGGGCTAATGGTGGACGGTAGAGCCACGGGTTTGCGTGATACGGGCCTGCGTCTCGGGGGGGATGGCCAGGTTCGGGCTAGCTGTGATGCGGTAGGTTGGGTGAGGCAGGCAGGTATTTGTTGGAGGGATGCCTTGGGTTGCGCGTCCCGATGTCGAGCTGCCGGCGGAACCAGAGGATCGACCGAGAGGCGAGCTGAGCAAGGCGGCGCGTTCGATGATAGAGACAGAGCCGCGAGAGACGCTGCGTGGCTGGATGCAGGGTCTAGTACCTCTTGGAATGGCCAAAAGGGGAGGAGGGAAAAGGGGGAGAGAGGAAAAAAAAAGAGAGAAGGTGGGTGAAAAATAAAGCCGTTTTTTTCCCCCCAAATTAAGAGCAAAAAAAAAAGGGCCCGGATGAATGGCGCCGCGGCAAGGCTCGTCTATCTGCGCGCGTTGATGGGCAGAGTTGCGGGCGGTGCCGGTGGCGATGTCGTTGGCCACTGAGGCGAGCGGCACGACACGACACGACACGACACGACACGACAGGCCGGTGGTGGTGTTGATGAAGCGTCGTCGACCTGAGTTGGAGATGCGGTGGATCCCTCGCGCACACAATGCGCAGTCGACAATGGTCGAAAAGAGTCGCGTCGGCGAGTACGAGTACCTCGGGCGCAGGTAGCGCAGCCGGGGAGGATTCGCGAGTTACTCGTACTGCGTACCTGGGAGGAGGTAAAGAGGTAGAGTCGTAGTCTGTTGGGATGTTTTGGGGCCGAATTTTTCTAGGAGAGGGACGCGGAGAGGGGGGAACTTCCTAGACTTCCTCCGGGGAACACAGCCTGGCAGCCTGAGGCAGGAAGGGACCCGAGGCAGGGGACTTAATGGCCGGGGAGGACTCAGTCAGGCTGTGTGTGGCCTGAGGCATGGTAAGCTTGGCACACCTGCCGCGCGCCGCACATACGTACCTTACCGTGCGCAAAACTGTGTTCACCCTGCAGGCTGCGACGCTAGATGGTTTGTATCGACGCTTGCTGGCTGGCTGGGCCCGGCTGCTGCGGCGGTGTCGGGCCTCGCCGCTGCGGTGCAGGGCCGTGCCGCGCTGAGCCGCGACGCACCGTGTCTGACGGTCGCGGTACCGGGTTGGCTGATGTGCTCGGTGGCGACCAGGCCCAAAGGGAAGGGAGGACGGGAAGGGAGGGGTGGCTTGACGAGCCGAGGCCGATGAGCCACTAACTGCGCACTGTAATCGGGAGCGAGCGCTGCGCAGCCAGGGAGAACGGTGCGGATGGCGCAGCGGGGAGCGGAGCTAGAGCAGCGCACGGATCAGAAGCTGGTTGCGGCGCGCACCTTTTTCCGCACCTCTCCCGGCACCCGCACCTAGGTATCTCTATCTCTGTACAGTCACGCCGCTCGGAAGTAAGTACTGTGCACTCTGTGGATGCCTATCATTGGCCCAGCTGTCTGGCGGGGCGCGCTGTTGGGTGGAGACGGGCACCACGCGCCAATTCCAGCCTCTGCAAAAGCCTGCCCGCCCGTATGTATGGACCTGATCAAGCTACGGCCATTCCTTCGGGGCTGCGTTGCATCAGGCCATCCGGGAGGCATCGGTATCAGCACAGTACGATGCCTGTTATAGAGTGAGTGCGTGTGTGTGTTGCGTGCGTGTCCTCGTGTGGGTGAGTGACGGTTGGTGACGAACCGATGAAAGAAAAGAGCCCAAGCAAGAGCGGAAGTTAGTACGAATACGGCAAGTATATTGGACAACGGGATAGGGGAACCGGAAGAGGCTCCGCGTTTGGCGCCCCGCTAAGAAGCTTCTTCGCAAGAAAAGAGGTGACAGGGTGCTGACCAATGGGAGACAAGAAGGACATGGGAGGGGGGGGGAAGGACGTAAAGAACTTGGTGTGTGACGACTGGATACCTGGTTTCTGTAGGTTCGCACCGAGGACGGGCATCGAGGAAAGGGGGATGGATGACGGCCTCGGAGAAGTTGCGTCTCCCGCTTTCTTACGCTCTGTTTTTAGTCTCTTCTCGGGCCGTGCCACCCCGGCAGCTATGGGCTTAGGAAAAAGTTAAGTCAGATCGAAAAATAATGAAAACAAAAAGCAAGCAGAGACAGGCGGTAGTAGTTGTACCGTGCAGAGAAAAACAGCGCCTCATCTGTATCCTTTCCGTTATACTAATCGCCGTACCGGAATATCTGTCGGTAAGGCCCCCGAAGAAACCCATCTAGAAGCCTAGGGCTGTATCTTTATTTTTTCGAGGATATATGTACATAAGTCGCGCAACAAACCTGAAAGCTTCCAAAGTAGCGAATACACTTTGCCGCAAGCTTCGCCTCCTGCTCTACTGTGTTAGGGTTTTCTGGGCCCCTGAGAGACACATGTCTGTAGTGGCCATCTCGCGCCGCGTACCCTATACCTAGGTGCGCAGTATCTCCCGTTGTGTGTCATGTGACGAGAAAGCCACCATTCTCTTCTTTCCTCAACTTGGGAGGAAGCCGCCGTTCTACCACGACGTCCTTGGGCAGTTAAATGACTACAAAGGCACCAGTGCTCTCACGGTACACGTACTCGATTCAGCACCGACGATAGCGGTCCGCGGAGATGCGACCGCCATGGTAGGCACCCGTCAGCCGCGCATCCATCTTCTCTGTTGGGCCTTCTGGCCAATCCCGGCGGAGCATGGGGGGGGAAAAAGAAAAGAAATTAGATGGTTGGGAAGAGAGAGAGGGAAAGAAAACGCCCGACTCGGAAATTAACAGGCTGCGTTTATTTCGACTCCCCGAGGGGCACGTTTTGTTCGACGCATGTTCCATTCCTTCACCGGCGATCGGTTTCCCGCCGCGGGTCTCGAGCAATCTCTAATGAGCAATGCGCGGAGAGAGTGAGGCTTTCGACTTTGCGGCTGCCCGAGCCCTCTCTTCATGCTCTCGCCAGGCGCATTGGCATCATGAAACGCGCCTAGTTCCATTAACCGAGCTCATAGTGGTACCCGGCTTGTGAGGGGGCTGCTCGGCCGGTAATGCGACACGAGACGAGGCCCCTTCCTCGTCGCCTCGGCCGACTCGATACCGGGTGTGCGGGAGAGGAACAGCCAAAAAGAAAAAAAAAAGGTGCGTGCTGCTAAAGAAAGAGCATCACGAGCGGGATCGACGCAGAGGACAGCGCGGGAAATGGATCAAGGTTGTTTGCAGCCGCCGTGGGTTTCATTCCGCCTCCTTGTTCGCTCCTCGAGTCAAGACCGTTACTGTCAAGAGATTGCGACTCAACCTTTAGCGAGTTTCGAGTTCTACGCGCGCCCCCAACCACCGCGACTCTGTGTGTGTGCCTTGCAGGCATTCTTTTTTTTTTTTTTTTGGCGCCGTTGATCGCCAGGCTGATTTGCTGCTCGTCATGAGTTGCCCGTCGTGATACTCGCGCTCCCGGGCGAGAGCCTAGCGACGCTCTCGGAGCAAGAAGACGGACCAGAAGCAAAATTATCGATACTCTAAGAAACAGTTTCAACATGTCTGCTTCAAAACCAAGCACCTGCCGTCGCCGTCGCCCCCTGCATTCTCCAACACACACCGGCCCCTGCCACTGCCAAATGGTGAGCGAAACGCTACTCTGCCACCTTGCAACCGGAAGCCGCCGACGCCGTTACTCTCCAAGTGACAGGCAAAACGATTAGATCGGATGCCAAGCGGACCTCTCGTTTGACAAGCGGCCAAACAGACCCAGGCAAAGGAAAATAGGGAACCACAGGCACGAGGCAGACGCGCCACCCGAATCGGCGAAACCCCTTGCAGCTTGCGAAACACGGTCATGCCATGAAGTCGTTGTCGACTTTTGGCGGTTGAACCAAGGACGAGTTGGACGTCGAGCGAGCCGTATGCGGCTCCGCAGGGAAGGGGGAGGAGGGCTAGGGGAGAGAGACGCTTCCAACGTCGGATGAGCCTCGTCGAGTTTCGCTCCCGCGGAGGAGCCCGTCTGTTCACCTTGGCTCCACACCCGGGCGGTTTTTGCTTCCCACCCCTTTGGGCCCTGAATGCCATTGACGCTCCTGGTGGCTGAGTCGTGGCCATGATCAGGCCAAAACGTTATGCCCTCCCTCCGGCCTGTCACAGCTGGTCAGCCGAACCCCAGCTGTAACGGAGCTAGATCTCATCGACGACAGGGTACCTTGTCCGCGACTCGGAACCACAGCGCCGGCCAAGGTGTTTCGCAGAAACGATGCCATGACGAACCCGCTCCGCCTTTTCTTTTTTTCTCGACACGCACATCATACCCACCCACCCATTGTGTGTGAGTGTGTGTGCGTGCGTCGTGCGTGCGTGCGTACATATGTATGCGCCCCCATATAGATCTCTCCTATATCTATATACGTATCCCCTCGAGTTTCTGATAATGGTTCTCGCTTGATCAAGTTTGCTACCAATCCGCTTTTCTCGTTCCTTTTCAACCAGCCGGTTTACACTCATTAGACGGACCACTGGCTTTCGACACTCCTTTACTCGATATCGGTTACGAATTATATACCCGGGCACAGACACAGACACAGACGCAGCCGGCACAACGACCTATTGACTTTATCCCACGGACCTTTACATTCTTCTCAGCACATATCTTGTGATTCTCAAACCCCAACCTCCTCTCTGTCCTCTTGTACTTGTCCCTCTTCTCTTTTTTTTATTTTTTTTATTTCTTTTCATTCCCCTTTTTCTCGTGTTGAACAGTCTGTGGAAAGGGATCGGCTTGGGCTCGGGAAGATCACAGCATCGTGGACTTTGAAGGTACATTGCGGCGCGGACTCGGAGCCACAGCAACTCAACGTCATGTCACAAACGCAGATGATGGCCATGCACGCGCGATACTCTCCCCTCAACGACCCGCTTCGTCGACATGACGGTGGCGTGGTCAAGAGTAAGAAGATTGCCTTGACCGGAAGTGGCCGGGCATGGAGGGAAGACGAGGTAAGAAACCAGCGGTGGAGGAAGAAGGAGAAGAGGGAGAACAGGCGAAAAGAGGCTAACGGAGACGTGTACAACAGGAGGCCTATCTTCTTCAGACTCGCATGCAAAAGATGCCGTACAAGCATATCGCGGCGCACCTCAACAAGACCGAGTTGGCGTGTCGGCTTCACTACCACCAGTTGTCGCACGGCAGCACGCGGCGGAAGCGTACGACGTCCTTCTCGTCGGGATCGTCCGAGGTGACGTCGTGTCCGCAGGGCCTGGCAACGAGCCCGACGTCCAAGGCCAAGGCGCGGTCGCTGTCTCCGGCTCTCGCCATGGGCAACTACATTGCGAGCGGCGGCGACCTGCAGCTGCCGAGCATCATGTCGACGACGGGCGGATCGGACCGGTCCCCGCGGCTGCCGGCCATCCTGCCCAAGCCGGAATCGATGGGGGGCTACGCGGCGGTGGCATGCGGCGACTCGCCTCCGAGGTTCACTGCCATGCCGCCTCTGCCGCCGCCGATGAGCCTCTCGCGCGGCGGGACGCCCTTCCAGTCGCCCGTTCCGGCACCGGCCCCGCGTCTCGAGAGCGCTCGCCTGTCACCGCCGACGACGACACCGCCCATACCCACGACCAACGTCATGCACGGGCCGGCGCATGTCGACCTCGGCCGGCTGCAAGCCATCTACGACACGTACCGTTCGGGCTTCTGGGCTGCCGTGGCAGACGAGTACGGAGCGCAGGCTTCGCCCGTTGTGCTGGAACAGGCATGGCGGTCCGGCAGCTGTTGTCCGCATCCCCTGGGCAGCTCTTCCGGCTTCCGCAGCGGCAGCAGCAGCAGCAGCAGCAGCAGCAGCAGCAGCCTCCTTACGCCGGTTGCCAGTCCCGAAAAGGAACGGAAACTGGCGGCTTACGGCAACTCGGGTCACGACAAGACGCGGATATCTTCCATTCTGGGCTAGACGATTTCTTTGGTGGAAAGGATACGGGGACAGGGTCCAACATGACACAGGAGTAAACTGGAAATGTAAGAAAAGGGGTTCTACTGTATGGCGTTGGGTTGTTTCTCGTGTTTCTCCCCCCCCCCCCCCCTTATTTTGGCATGCGGACGGACAACCTCTGCCCCGCCCCTATTCCCAGAGTTTTTAGAGAACTTTGTCCCTGTTTTTTTTTTCCCTTTCCCGCATAACTTTTTTTTCTGCAGTTTCATCTTGTTTTTGTACTCTTACTCTCCAGCCATGGCGTTTCCTCGTCAATGATAGAAAAGAAATTTCCTTTTCCCCCCCCCCTTGTTTTACAACTTTGCAGCTTCTATTCCTGGGAGACGATGTAGGCGGAAGATGTAGCGGGGGGCGAGTGAGCGAAATCTAGCCTACATAGGAAAGTCGGATAGGGCTATTTTTTTTTCTTTTTTTTT
>LAZP02000472.1:0-16343 GCA_001272575.2 Ophiocordyceps unilateralis
ATATGTATGTATAATATAATTTAGAATAACTTGATAAATTATATTATATGTATGTATAATATAATTTCGAATAATTTGAGAAATATAAATAAAAAAAAAATGAATTTAACTTTAGTACTTTTTTTAATAGGAATCCTTGGGTTCGTATTTAATAGAAAAAATATAATATTAATGCTTATTTCTATAGAAATAATGCTATTATCTATAACATTCTTAATATTGGTAAGTTCTATTAATCTTGATGATATAATAGGACAAACTTACGCTATATACATTATAGTGGTAGCCGGAGCAGAATCTGCAATAGGCTTAGCAATTTTAGTTGCTTTTTATCGGCTAAGAGGAAGTATCGCAATAGAATATAAATAATGTATTTAATTATAATATTATTACCTTTATTAGGGTGTATAGTATCCGGGTTTTTTGGTAGAAAACTTGGTGTGACAGGTAGTCGTTTTGTAAGTTGTCTTTCTATAATGTCAACTACAGTATTAGCCATAATTAGCTTTTTTGAAATAGGATTTAATAATAATCTCCTATTTATAAGCTTATTAAAATGATTTGATATAGAATCATCAAATCTGGTATGAAGCTTTCAATTTGATAGTTTAACAGTATCAATGTTAATACCAGTATTAATAATAAGTTTATTGGTTCACGTTTATTCCATAGGATATATGAGCCATGACCCTCGAGAACAAGTACGTTTTACTGGAAAAAGCGTATGTGGGGGTAAACAACTGTCAAATTCCTGGTATATTCTAAAGTTTAAGGTACCAAACATGAGCCTCTGGGTTTTTTATTGTATATATAATATATACAATAAAAAAACTTTAAAAACTCTAAGTGGCTGAATTAATTCTTCAGGTACGGTAACAAGCCTTAAGATGAGTGAAAACAAAATGGACAATCGCGGATCTAAATCAAACTATACAATGTTTGTAAAAGAGCAAAGAGTAGACGGCAGTGGATCGGTTAAATCAAATTTAACTGATTTAAGGTGTACTCTAAAGGATTTTGAAAGAAAGTGTGGTATAAACCACAGCTTCAGCCAGAAATTATGTTGAAGCTCACGTGTTAAAATCCCGTCTAAGCAGTTATGTATCGAAGGGATCTGGGGACTATGCCGTTACACATCTCTAAGTACTTTAGGAAGTAATAGGGGAAAAGAAGGAAAACAATTTTTTTTTCTTCTACTCCAGGGGTTTGGTCTGGTTTAATTGACGGAGAAGGTTCATTTTCTATTATCTTAGTTAAAAACCCTGCTAGGAAATTGGGTTGACGTGTTGAACCCAAATTTCAACTAGGTTTACATAGAAAAGATTACGATGTATTATCTCAGCTACAGCTTTTCTTGGATGGTGTGGGTGCTATCTATTTATGTCGTAAGGGAGAGTTTGTTAATTACATAATTAGTTCAATTAAAGATTTAAATAAACTCCTTTTTTATTTAGATAAATATCCACTGTTAACTCAAAAATCCGCAGATTTATTTTTATTTAAACAGATATTAGATTTAATTAATAATAAAGCTCATCTTAGCTTTGAAGGTTTAAATAAAATAGTAAATATTAAAGCATCCCTAAATCTAGGTTTATCGGATAAGTTAAAATAAGAGTTTCCAGGATATCAAGCGGTGGATAGACCATTGATTAATTGTGACAATGCAATTATAAACCCCTCTTGGTTTTCAGGTTTTGTTAGTGCTGTATTTTTAAGCGCAGCTTAAAAATGTGGAAACTTCGATGTTCGTATTCTTAAAACTAATAGTAAAACAGGGTTTAGAGTTCAGTTAAGATTTAGAATAACCCAACACCTTCGAGATATTAAATTAATAGAAAAATTAGTAAAATTTTTAGGAGGAGGTAAGGTATATAAATATACTGAGTCGGCTGTTCATTTAAGTATAGTAGATTTTACCTTAATCACTGAGAGAATAATTCCTTTGTTTAAGGAAAATCCATTAGTGGGCGTAAAATATAAGGATTATCTAGACTGATGTAAAGTTCATGAATTAATGGTTAATCGTACACACCTAACCGTTGAAGGTATAAATACTATACGAGAAATTAAATTAGGTATGAATAGGGGTAGAAGTTTTGAGGTAGAGTAAGTAGAGGCTGCTATGCATGGCTGCGAAGCGCGAAGCGCGAAGCGCGAAGCGCGAAGCGCGAAGCGCGAAGCACGAAGCAGAAAAACCCATTTAAGTCTCTAGAAGAGATAAAGTGATACAAATTGTAAGATAAATTTAACAAAAAGCACAACCAGAGGTTCTTTAGCTATCTAAGCTTATTTACATTAATGATGATAGTGTTAATAACAGCTAGAAATTATTTAGTAATGTTTGTCGGTTGAGAAGGTGAAATAGAGCGCCTTATATGGTTAAATTACTCCTACAGTAGTGTCTTAACAGTAGTCTCATGCTTATTATGCTTATTTTTACCATTATTTTCCTGCTTTCCTAGGTATTTTCCCTCTCTTGAACCAGAACAAGAGCGGCTGTTGATAGAGCCGTTGCTCTATTTTTTTAAGTTTTTACCGCATATTTACCTAGTAAATCAAGCGCGCATATTTACCAGTGGTAAATCAGGGCCGGCCTCCTGAGCACATTTTTCAGGAGGCCAGGGGCCACCTGAAAAATACGCCTTAATATTAAAAATATAAAAACGGCTCTACCCGCTATTTTTGTCGAAATTGGCGGAGCTGCTTCCTATAGAAAAAAAAAGGCCAAAAGCATAAAAAAATACAACAGAGCCATCGAAAAGTTTTGCTTTTGTTCAGGATATAGGGAAAAACCCAAAACAATGTGTAGGGAATTAAGCCCTGCTGTAATATGTTTGATAATAGGTTCTTTATTAAGTAATTCTTATTTGGAAAAGAGAGATAGTGGATCAGGAATAAGAATTGTTTTTATCAAATATAGTAGTAATGTAGAATATTTAATGAAGTTTCATTCAGCGTTAACAAGTGCAGGTATTTGTAGTGATAAAAAACCTAAATTATCTAAATTAATAGGTAAAGGCAATACAGTGCTATTTTGGTATAGTGTTAAAAGTTATAGTTTTACTAGTATTATGTGATTATATGATCTATTTTACAAAGATAACCTAAAAATTATACCAGGTAATTTAGATAAATATTTAACACCCTTAACATTAGCTACTCTATTCTTATCTTGTGTAGAGGGGTCCTACGTAAAAATATTTACATTAGGAAAAAAAGTTATATTAGGTAGATCATTAGTTACAATAAAAGATTATGAGTATTTATCCTTTGTATTAAAAAATAAATATAAAATAGAAACAGTATTTAAGTTTAATCATAGTAGTATGGGTGGATCTTTATATATTAAAAATTCTTCTGAATTTTCCTCAGTCGTAAAACCGTATATATTAAGTTCACAAGTTCACTTTTTGAAAAATCCTACTCTAAAATTAAATTTATTTGGTAAAAGCTGGCAGCGCAAGTACGTAACTTCCATTTTTTACAACACGCACACTAAAATAAGTTTTTCTAGTTTTTTTTTATAAATTTATAATTTTAGGTGGCATATTTTTCTTCAGACAAGAAAAATCAGCCTCCTAAAATTATAAATTTATAAAAAAAAACTACTAATACCCTATCTCGTAATACGACTGATATAAAGTATACATCTAAATATAAAAATGAGTATGAATTAAGTATAGAGCAAAAAGAAGCGCTGATTGGTATAATCTTAGGGGACGGGTTTTTAGATAGAGGGAAAACTAGTCACAATACTAGATTACGTATTGAGCAATCTTATCCAGAAAAAGAACAATATGCATTAAGTATATATAAACTACTGGAAGCTATGATTGCTAGGGGTCCAGCTATTACAAGCAGAAAAGAGGATAAGCGTACAGGTAAAATTTACCAATCTATTAATTTCAGGACTTTGTCGTATGCATATCTTGTTTAAATTTATATCACGATTTGTTTTATAAAGACAAAGTTAAAAGGGGGGGGGGGGTGGCTGATTTTTCTTGTCTGAAGAAAAATATGCCTCCGGGGTAATACCCCGCTTCGCCCCTGGTAATTTAGGTGAATTGTTAACTGCCCGGGCCTTAGCTTTCTGGATTATGGATGACGGAGGTAAATCCACATATAATCAAACCATATTACACACTAGATCATTTAAGCTAGATGAGGTTAAATATATTCAGTCTGTGTTATTAAAAAATTTTTTCCTAAATACTAGGTTAGAAGAAAAGAAAAAAGACCAGTGAGTTATTTATATCCCTGTAAGACAAAAAATTAGACTTAAAGATATTGTGGAACCATATATGCATGAAAGTATGCTATATAAAATTAAGTAAGATTATACGATCAGCGTTTTTTTTTTGTGTTATAAACACTTAGTTATGATATTTAACTATAGTTAGTGATACTATCTTTAGAGTGAGTCTATAATATATTACTAGCAATGCCTTTGCTAACGATTAAATAAGTATTAAAGCTTAAAGATCGTCGGCACGGCCTTAAAAATTTTTTAGTTCTTTTTATTTTATTATATAATAAAATAAAAAGTTTTTTTCTAAAATTCCCCTTTGTTTTTTTTTTTCTTTAGTTTTTTTTTCTTAATTTAGGGGGGTGGCTGATTTTTCTTGCATATTTTTGCTAAAAAATAAGCCCAGCCCTGCTGCACAGAGCCGTTAAATTAAGAAAAAACTCTCGACTTTTATTCCATATAAGCATATATGGATACGCTCCGCTAGAAAAACAGATAAAAAAAAAAATAAAATACCTAGAAAAAAACGACGGCTGGCACCAGAGCCGCTCAACTCCACGCATATTGTGGAGTCGTCATTCCAAAAGGAGCAGCTGTATTTTATTATATATAATAAAATAGAGCCGCTCTACTACGAAAAATTTTTAAAGCCGTGTCGCTATCGACTGGTTCAAAGGTGGGTACCGGCGTGGTGCTTAATGTACAGTCAAACTATTTATATTATAGGTTATAATATACCAGGGCTTTATGTAAATCCTACGGGCGGTCCGTCGTGTTTTAAGTACAGGGGTGTTAGTTAGTAAAGAAATATTACTAACGATACCTAATAGTTGGTGGGTGTTTGTTCATACCTATTAGTTAGTTTTTGATTTACTAGAATAGCCGCTAATCAAAGTTCTTTAGCTGCATTTTTAACAAATCGCGTAGGAGATTGTTTATTAACAATAGGAATGTTTGTAATATTATGATGTATAGGTAATTTGGAATATAATGTAATATTCTCAATAATTGCTTATATTAACAAAAATATTATAACAATCATAAGTATATGTTTGTTAATAGGAGCAGTAGCTAAAAGCTCACAACTAGGTGGAGATCGAAAAATCAGCATGCCTATAAAAGTAAATAACGAAGAGTTTACTTTTAATTGTATTTTGCAAAATGCTGGAATATTTTCAAATGCTTGAGAATCCGAGGGTTACTTAAACTTACTTCTTAGCTTAATTTTACCTAATTGTAGAATTAAGCCATACCCCAAGGGGGGGTCTATGTTACTTATTTTATGGGTTTGTTTTGTTTTGTTTGCTTATCTTAATAGGTGGTCCTCTAGTAAGCAAGCAGCTTTCCCTTCCAACTCATATAAGATGAATTATATTAAGAGGTATTCGACAGCTAGCCTTATTAGTTCGTACTTCACTAATAAGTATTGTGTTTATACCCCCCTTGCAGCTTGTCATAGAATGCCTTCTTATTATTACCCTTTAGGTAAAATTAGATGCTATAGTACTGAAAAAGCTTTAGCTGTTATATCTCCACAAACTAATATTTATTTACCTCTCCACAAAAGCAAAAAAGAGGCGAATAAAATAGAATTAAATAGGTGGACTGAAGGAATTGTTGTAGGGTTATTGCTATCAGGCGCTAAATTGAATTATTCTGGGAAGGCATCGCTTAATCTTCGTTTAGTAGTTGGATTACCTTTAGGTGAGGCTAGTCAGAAATATATTTGGCTTATATTCTTAAATTTATCTGCCCTTTGTTCTAGTTATCCTACATACTATAAAACTAAAATTTATTTATATACTAGAGCACTACCATGCTTTAATCGTTTATATCATTTTTTTTATAAGAGTAAGAATGAAAAGATAATGCCCGCATCGTACGAAGTATTATATGAGCTTTTAACACCTGTAGCTTTAGGTTTTTGATTAATGGCTAGTGGAGTATTTTTACCATCAGGTGTAGTCTTAATAACTTTCTCTCAGAATAATTTGGAGATTATAAGATTAATGAATGTTTTAATTCTTCGATATAATTTATCTTGTAAAATGGCTAGATATGAAGGTAAACCCGTTATTTTTATTCCGGCTGAGTCTATAAAACTCTTGGCTGATAATATTAATCTTCCTACTTTGTTTATCTTAGTTCAAAAACAGGGTAGGGAGACCTTTAAGAATAAACTTTATATATGAAGCGAAGCGGGTAATACACGTAATCAGTGACAACTACTAGATACTAGAACTGTGGGGTTAGTTCTAGGGTCTGAAAGCATAATTTTAAATCATCACTTTCTATATAACAGATATTGTAATAGTACTCCGGAAAAATTTCCAAGACACGGAAACAATCAGCAGGATAAAAAATTCATTAATACCAATCTGGCCAGTAGCTCTAAGCCGTATGCAGGTTCTGATGATTTTATTTTAATTTCTTACCAAGGTATTTACCTTCGATATAATCGAGAATTTATAGAATGATTTATAGGTTTTACGGAAGGAGACGGATCATTTGTAATTTCCCAAGGTAAATCGATTTTTTCTATTCATTTACATAAAGTTGATTTACCTTTATTATACTTGATTAAGACTGAACTTAACATGGGTAATGTATACTCATATGAAAAAATAGATTCCGTAAATTTAACGGTTAAAGCTAAAGATAGTATTGCTATATTAATCACAATTTTTAAGGAATGGCTATTTTTAACTAAACGAAAATCCCAATACCATAAATGAGTAGAGAATTTCTTAAGTAAAAATCCAAACATGACGGATACCGTCTCAAGGTCAATTATCTCGCATTCACCTTTCTCGCATTGCCTGCCAACCGATAAGAATGTTAATTCTTCTGAATTTCAGCCTACGCATCATGATAATTGATTAGCCGGCTTCATAGATGCGGAGGGATCCTTTATTGTTTCAATTTCTAATAAGAAAATTACGCAACGTATGGTTTTGGGTCAAAAAAACGCACAAGGTGAGCTTTCTTATTTAAGTCGTATGTTTGGAGGTTATACAGAAAAGGATAATAAGGGGAATGACCGTTGAGTAGTTGCTTATACTAATTTAAGTTCGCTTATAGATTACTTGTCTACACGTCGATTATATTCGGTAAAAGCAGGATCATTCGCTAAATGAATGGAGATATTTTACTTTCGTAAGAATAATACTGTTATTAATGATCTACAGCTCAAACAATTAAAAAAGCAGGCTGCCTTTATCAACAGTATTCGAAAAATATAATTTTAATCAGTGCGAAAAAATAGCTATGGCTGGTTGTGTAAACGTGTTAACAGTAAACAGTAAACAGTAAACAGTAAACTGTATTAGGCGGAGTAGGGTTTATACTACAGGCAGGTAAGGGACTACTAAGGCTAGATTGATTAATGAATTTTACCCGTCCCCAGAGACTGAGTTTATATAACTCCAGGGTTAAATATGCGATGCAGGCAGAGGAGACGGCCTAAGAATAAAGAGGTCTAGGGTAGTCTCATCGGAGTGGTTGTTCTTAAGCTTTCTATCATTCATAGGGACGCCACATATTTAATTTAGAAACGCAAAATAAACGGTTGTTTTTTTACATCGTTTAAAGATATAGTCCAAAAAAAAATTAATTTTTTTTTGTTGCACATTTGACTTCCAATGGCGATGAAGGATTTGTCGCAAATGGTCTAATACGATCATAGCTTGTCCTACTCTATAAACATAGCAAGAATTAAATCGAATATGTTTTATGGAATTTTTTTTTTTTAACCTAAAAAAAAAATTCCACCAAAAATGAGTAAAAAGCCCCTGAATAAATGCCAGTAGTAAACCGACCCAAATTATATTAATACTTTGTAAAAAAAAAAAGGCATTATTTTTTTTAAATTTATTTGTTATAAGTATATTATGTAGAAACACCCGTAAAATAATACCTTTGTTTAAGCACAGCAATAACCCCAATTCTTTATTTAGTTTAGGTCCGAATTTAAATTTATTATTAAAGATATGTATATCTTTAATAAGACGGGCCAATTGCTTATTTATTATTATAAATAAAATAAATTTATATTTTGATATTCCCCCTCTGGGGGAATTAGGGAAAGCGTTGCTCTTGCTCTTTAGGGGGAAAATTTTAGGGTATACCGCGCAGTGTGCGGTATACCGTGCGGTATACCGTGCGGTATACCGTGCTATCGACAAACAGCGTCTAAAAATAACTCCCCAAATTAAGGAATTGTCTCACTTAATGTCTAAAATTATAATACCTACAGCTCTCCAGGTATACCCAGAAGGTAGCATAATAATGCAGCATCCAGGTATATTATTATGTAAAAAAGATCCCGATCCCGAGGTTTTATCAGAATATTCCGGATCAGAATCTATTAGTACTAGATCCACACAGGATAAAGGAAAGGGGGTGGCAAGACCAGATGAAAACACTGAAGTTAAATCAGGAGATTCAGTATCAGAATCAAAATCTTTTACAGTAACCTCAGACTATAAAGCCACAGGGAATAATATTAATTTACAAGAAATGGCCTTAAAAGCACAAAAGAGGGATGTCCAAGAAAAGCTGGATAACATAAATTTTTCCTTAGAAACTGTAGATAAAGGATTAGAATTAGATCGGAAATTACCTTTACAAGCTAAAGGTTTAAATAGTTATGTAAATAATCTAAAAGAGCAGTATTCTTCATATTTTGATAAAGCAAGTGGTAAAACCCCTAGGGAAGGTTTAATGGAATTAAAAACCGAGCTTATGGTAGAAGAAACCGAATTTCAGGTTGAGATGAGAAAGATAGTAATGATTGAGGATTATAATCATCTTTATGGTAAGTCTACTTCTCTAAAACGGAAATTACCTAACGATACTAGTTCATCATTATCATCAGATGGCTCACCGCCATTAAAAAAATCCTCATCTGTTCTTGAAGCAATCTCTAAGAGTAGAGGTGGTGGAAGAGGAAGAGGTGGTTTTGGAGGAGGAAGTAGTTCATCACCTAGTTCATCTTCTGGTGGAGGTAGTTCATCTTCTAGTGGAAGTAGTTCATCACCTAATATTTCAGCTCGTATATCTAGTACGGAGGATGGAAATATTTCTAGCGGAGCAAGAGATTTTTCTTTTTTTCCCCGAAGGGAAATCGGAGCCAGACCCGCCCCTACGCCTGATGCTGATTATCCATATACATATACGGAATTCTTATTGAAGATGCTTATTAAATTAATAAGAATTCTTTTTTTAGATGGTGAAGATTTTATGGATTAAAATAATAATGCATAGATTCTACTTAAAGGTTTAATTATAATAAAAAATAATTTAGTGATTGTGGCACATTTTTCTTTTCGCTACGTAGTGTGAAATTCACACTACGTAGCGCGCGCGCGCTATTTACCGTATTTAGCGTATTTAGCGCGCTGGTGGGAGGGGAGGGTAATACCCACCCCACCCTCCTGGAGGCGGAGCCTCCTCCAGCGCTAATTTAGGAGGCGGAGCCTCCTCCGTTTGAGGTAAATACGCGCGCTATTTACGACTTATTTTTTAGCGCGCATAGGGTGGTCCACGGTAAATTAGCGCTGGAGGCTAATTTTTCTTTTCTTGCTCTTTTTTACTTTTTTACTATTTTACTATTTTAGCGCACTGGAGGGAGGGTAATACCCACCCCTCCCACCAGTGCGCTAAAATAGTAAAATAGTAAAAAAGTAAATAAACTAGTGGCACAAAAAGTAAAAAAGTAAATGTGGTAAATAAACTAGTGGGGGGGGGGTGGCTTATTTTTCTTTTCTTGTCGCGCAGCTAGCCTAAAAATATGCCTCAATCACAGCGCGCTGGGTGATTGTGGCTTATTTTTCTTTTCTTGTCGCGCAAGCTAGCCTAAAAATATGCCTCGACCCACCCTAAACTAGTGGGGGGGGGGTGGCTTATTTTTCTTTTCTTGTCGCGCAAGCTAGCCTAAAAATATGCCTCAATCACAGCGCGCGGGGTGATTGTGGCTGATTTTTCTAGCTTGCGCAGGAAAAATATGCCTCGAGGAGGGAGGGGAGGGTAATACCCACCCCACCCACCTAATTTTTCTTTTCGCAGATTTTTCAGCAAAAAAAAGCCAGACTGGGGGACCACCCTAGCGCGCTACGTAGTGTGAAATTCACACTACGTAGCGCGCTACGTAGTGTGAATTTCACACTACGTAGCGAAAAGAAAAATATGCAAGAAAGAAAAATAACCCTCCTAATTATATAAGACTATAAAGTAAGAGCACGATATACCGCACCGTGCTAGTTAGTATTTTTTTTTTCTCAATTTTTAATAATAGCCATATATTAAAAGTGATTAAAGAAAAGCTTAGCAAAGTTATTATTTTTTATTTAATTTCATATAAATTACCTATAACACATAAAAGGGGGCTAGCAAGCTACTTAGGTGAAAACGGTCAATATTTTTGTTTAGAATAAAGACCGTCGGTATTTTAATGTATCGCTACAGACTGGTTCACTTAGGGGTGGCTGAAATGCTGCTTAATGTACAGTCGAAGGTATTAATTAAATAAGTTCTATATTTTATATCTAGCTCTTAATGATATAAAATATAGAGCTATAAATAAAATATTTTGGGAAGGTCCTACACCAGTATCTGCATTGATACACGCAGCTACAATGGTTACCGCAGGTGTCTACCTGCTTATTCGTTCATCTTCTTTAATCGAATATAGTAGTATTGTCTTACTTTTATGTTTATGGTTAGGAAGTGCAACAACTGTATTTAGTTCTCTTATAGGACTATTCCAACAAGATATTAAAAAAATAGTGGCTTACTCCACTATGAGTCAATTGGCTCGAATATGTAATAAGATTATCATTATTACACATAGGAATCAAGCTATTTGCGTAGAGTTTTTCTATTTATGGATAAATAATTCGCAGGTAACCAAAGCCCTTGATTATTTAAAGAATAATCATATTAGTATTAAAGGTTTTAATTCTCATTTGTCGCAGTACTTGTTCTATATATTAAGTTTTATAATTAGTATATTATTAGAACTGAGAAAACCTTTTACTATAAGCAGGTGAGTAGGTCCCTCAGAGGCCATACGCTTGATATTAGTTATTTTTCTCAACAGCTGAGCTACTCAACACTTTATGAGATGTAGGGTGGTGGCGAGCTGCCCTTTAATTTATAATTGGCTATCTTCGAGCGGGTCGCACATTTTGCTTAGCAAAATACGCACTCAACCCGTCTTACATAAGTTGTCTGTGGATTTCTCTTATACTGTTTATTATTTTTGTAAAACTCTGATATGATCTGGAGCTTTACCTTCAATAATCATTTTCTACTTTTATTTTATTTCTTATTTATATTTTGAAAGATGTACTATTCACCCTTTGACCGGTTGAACTTTATGAGCAGGAAATGAGCATTATATAACCCATAGGGAGTTTGCGGTAGGCTCAATAATAACATTTAGTTTTTCTTTAACTCAAGAAAAGATTAGGTGATACTCAAACTCTAGCTCCGTTATCCCGATAGCTAAGACAACTGATCCTTTTTTTGAATGATTAGCTGGTGTAATCGACGGAGTAGGTCATTTTACTTTAACTAAAAAAGGTATTGCTCGTTTAATTATAATTATGAATATTAGGGATAAAAAAGCATTATTTGATATTAGACACAAATTTGGAGGTTCTATTCACACTATTGCTAGGGCTAATGCTTTAAAATACCAATTAAGTCATAAAAAGGGTTTAATAGCTTTATTAGAAGCTGTAAATGGATTAATAAGGAATCCTACGGTTCTGGTAAAAATGAATAAATTATGTGTAAAATATAATATAAAACTTTTTTTCCCTAAACCTTTAACATTTAATAATGGATGATTAAGTGGTTTTATAGATAGTGAGGGCTTAATTGATTTTAATGAAGTGAGTGGACAAGTTTTTATTAGTATAGATAAACAAAATAAATATTTATTAGATCCTTTAGTTGATTTGTATGGTGGAAGAATAAAGATGAATGCTAAAACTGAAGTTTTCAAATATATTATATATAGAAAAAATGAATTATTTAATTTAATAAATAATTATTTAATTAAATACCCTTTAAGAACAAAAAAATTAAATAGAATAAAGTTAATAGAAGAATTCTATTTAACTTGAATTAGTAAAACTAACAAAGATGTAATAAAGTTAAAAGAATGGGTTAAATTTAAAGATATGTGAGATAAATACGAAAGGGGAGCTGGTGACAAGGGGGTTCAAAGTTTTGTTACCGACAGGGTTAGTTACTTCAGAGCACATAAAATCAAAAACCCCAATTACCAGACATTCGGCTACGGAAGAGTTCGATTTTATAGTGTATTATCTGAAAAGGTTCACCTAATTCCTATCCAGCGTTCGAGATTCCTTCAGGAATCCTGACGGATAGGAATAGATAATAAAGAAAATTTTCTAGAATGATTTAGAGGCTTTGTGGACGGAGTATTTACCAACGGTAAATGTGGTACATTTGTTGTTAGAGCTCAATATACTTATGTTTTTAGGTTTTTATTTAAAATTGGCTTACACGTAGACGATGCTAATGTACTTTATTTTATAAAAGAATCTTTAGGGTTTGGTAGTGTATGGGTAGGTAAGAGTGCTGCAGTTTTTAAGGAAGGATCTCTTGAAGAAATACGGAAAATAATAGACATTTTTATAGACCGTCCTCTTAATACAACTAAACATCTAAATTTTTTAGATTTTAAAAAAGCCTATGAATTATATAATAGTAAAAACTCTGAAAATAAAATGGAGTTAAAACAGGTAATAGATAACGTTATTTTGAATATGAACTCTAAAAGATCGCTATTCGATGGGGCACGAAATAATTCTAAGAGTAGGATTACACCTTATTGACTATTAGGTTTTGTAGAAGGAGTAGGCTGGGTGTTACCCCGCACATTTTTCAGCTCCGCTGAAAAATACGCCCCCAATTGGGGTGAAACCTGTGGTAGTTTTTACATAAAGGAAAAATTTACTTTAGCCTTTAACATATGGCAATCTAATAGGGATTTAACTTTAATGGAAGAAATTAAAACATATATGTTAAATTTACCTGGACTCACAAATAAAAATAATAACTTAATTCATTTATCTGCTGATTCTAACAAAGGAGCTAATTATAAAACTTTTGATATGGTTTATATAAAAATTAACCCTTTGGATTATATAACTAAGGTATTTATTCCTTTCTTGGATTCAATTAAATGACAATCAAAAAAAGAGCTTTATTACCATATTTACTTTTTTACCGTAGGTGGGGAGGGTAATACCCACCCCCGCACATTTTTCAGCTCCGCTGAAAAATACGCCCCCAATTGGGGTGAAACCTGTGGGGACTTCGTCGGGAGGGGGGACTTCGTCGGGTGTTACCCCTCCCCCACCCGACGAAGTCCCAGGTGGCTCCGGCCTCCTAGATACGGTAAAAAAGAAGTCGGTAAATGTGGTAAATCAAGAGCACATTTTTTTGCTAAACAACTGCAGCAGAGTCTAATACGCTTAATATATCCTTATATTAAGGCGAAGGCTCTAAAAAGATATGCGATGCGATGCGATGCGATGCGATCCGAGCGCGCTCCATATTTACCTAGGGGGGGTGGCTGATTTTTCTTGTCTGAAGAAAAATATGCCTCCGGGGTAAGACCCACCCACAGGTTTCACCCCAAATGGAGGAGGCATATTTTTCTTCAGACAAGAAAAATCAGCCACCTAAATAAGGATAAAATAAAAAAAAATATAAATACGCAGGAAGAAATTTTAGCCAAATATAGAAAAGAAAAATGTGCTCCAGATAATCCTACGGAGGAAAAGGAAAAGGGGCAAGACTTAGCCTTTCGTCAGTGGTTAGCAGGTTTAATAGATGGAGACGGAAAATTTTTATTAACAAAAAAAGGATATAGTAGTTGTGAAATAACTATGAATAGTAGGGATGGAAAAACATTATATGAAATAAAACACAAGTACGGTGGAACGATAAAACCTCTTTTAAATGCTTCTGTTGTAAGATATAAGTTAAGAGATAACAAACGGTTAAATTTATTAATAAACGATGTAAACGGATTAATAAGAAATTCGGCACGATTATTACAAATGAATAAACTATGTGTAAAAAAATATGGTATGGAACTAAAATATCCTGGGTCTTTAACCTTTAATGATGGATGATTAAGTGGATTTCTAGATAGTGGTGAAGGATCTGTTTATTATAATGAAACATCCGGACAAATATTTATAAGTTTAACTGACAAAAATAAATATTTATTAGAGCCCTTAATAGGAATATATGGAGGAAGAGTTGATATAGTTAGCCCCAAAACAGATGCATTTAAATATGTTATTTATAAAAAAGAGGAGTTATTTAACTTAATAGATAATTATTTTTCCAAGTATCCCTTAAAAAGTGGAAAAATTAAAAGAGTAAATCTAATAAAATATTTTTACTTACTAAGAATACATAGAAAAAGTAAAGACATAAACAAATTTAATGAATGAATAAAATTCAAAGATAGATGAGAAAAATACCAAGATTAATAAAGAAATGGTCCAATATACTAATTTTTGATAGTAATAAAAAAGGAAGGGAGGCAAATTAAGGGCGTGCTATAAATTATATTGTTTAAATAATTTATTTAGTATTTCCTGCTCACTAATTCTTTAGTAATGCCATGCCGGGAATATTATTCCCCACGGTTTGGCCTAATAATTACCCACAAGGGGGTAATTGGAGCCAGTAATTAAATTTAACCAAAAGTCTTCTCACTCTAATTCTAAGGATAATAAATATTATGAATGAAGGGTTGATCGATGGTGATGGCCATTTTTATTCTAATAAAAATTGCAAAGGTGTAAATTTAGCTATCTCTAGTTTTTATCGGTATATACCGGGCCAGCTCAATTTTACCCAGAATAAAATTCTCCCTAAGGGATATCCAGCACAAAATTACGATTCTCTGCAATTTTCTCATATTTTTTTTATTTTTTTTTTTAGGTGGGGGGGGGGAGGGGAGGGCACATTTTGCTGTAGACAAGCAAAATACGCCCTCCGCACAATTTTCCTTTTAGCGCGCTGTTTTCTTTATTTAGGTATAAGGGATATACCTAACAAATAAAACTTGTCTATAGACAAGAAAAATACGCCCACCCACCTCCCCCGTATTTAGCGCACTGGATATTTTTCTTGTCGCTACGTAGTGTGAAATTCACACTACGTAGCGCGCTAGGGTGGGGTGGGGTGGGTATTACCCTCCCCTCCCCAGCGCGCTGTGATTGAGGCATATTTTTCCTGCGCAAGCTAGAAAAATAAGCCACCCCCCACTAGTTTATTTACCACATTTACTTTTTTACTTTTTGTGCCACTAGTTTATTTACTTTTTTACTATTTTACTATTTTAGCGCACTGGTGGGAGGGGAGGGGAGGGTAATACCCACCCCACCCCACCCTCCTGGAGGCTATTTAGCTTTTCTTGCTCCGCCTGAAAAAGGTGCCTCAAACGGTGAATTTATCCAGCGCGCTAATTTCGCGCGCTATTTACGACTTCTTAGGAGGTGGGTGGGGTGGGTATTACCCTCCCCTCCCTCCAGCGCTAATTTACCGTAGGTAAATACGTGCGCGAAACTCGCGCACTAAAAAAGTAAATAAACTAGAGGTAAAAAATAAGTCCTGCGAAGCGTGGTGGCATATTTTTCTTTTCTTGTCTAGCGCGGGGTGGGGTGGGTATTACCCTCCCCTCCCGGGACTTCTTTTTTAGCGCACAACGCATATTTACCTAGTAAATCAAGCGCGCGAAATTAGGAGGGGTCATTTTTCTAGCTTGCGCGAAATTAGCGCGCTAGAAAAATATGCCACCTGTGATTGTGGCTCATTTTTCTAGCTTGCGCGAAATTAGCGCGCTGGAAAAATATGCCACAATCACAGGTGGCATATTTTTCTGAATTTCGCGCAAGCTAGAAAAATGAGCCCTCCTAATTTAGCGCGCTGCAAACTTCTGTTTTACCTCTAGTTTATTTACGACGAAGTCGTAAATAGCGCGCTAGACAAGGAGGTGGCTCCTCCTTGTCTAGTGCGCTAAAAAAGTAAAAAA
>LAZP02000474.1:0-16297 GCA_001272575.2 Ophiocordyceps unilateralis
CTCTCTCTCTCTCTCTCTCATATTCTCCCTTTCTCTCCCTGTCCAAGTACCATCTACCCAAACCTCTCTATCTCTTTCCACACACACATACTCTCTCATCCTTCCCCTCTTCTCTCTGCGCCGGCTCTCCCGCCCCTTGATTCTGTTTCCGCCCGCGATTTGCCGCCAATTCGAGTCATCGGCTTTTTGCATCGTCAGGCCGCGCGGTCCATCGCCAGCGGCCCGCCCTATCGTCTGCGTCAGCCTTAGCAGCCCCCGCGCCTGAACCGCCACTGAAGGGCGACGTGCAGGGCCCCCTTCTGGCCTGCCGAGGGGGTCCCTGGATGAGGCTATTCACAACCTGCACCCACCGCCGTCGACTTTTCTCTGGTGCGGTTCGTGCGCGTCCACCAAAACGTATTGGCCACCCACGTCGCACCCGATTTTTTCTCTCTTTTATTTGGGTCCCGCCTTATGCCAACAATTTGATGCCATCGTCTGAAGCCGTCTGACTTTTTCAATTCTGCCTCTCGTCGCGCGTCAAATTGACGGCACGAGCAGACGCGCAAAACTTATTCGCCCTTTTCAAGCCAGAGATGGCAACTACTGGCGTCTCATCACGCTACGAATCTTCAGCAGGAGAACTATCGTCACCGCCATCGGGCTCGCTCTCGGAACCGGCATCGCCTTCGGGCCTTAAAAAGTCGATGGATCAGGGAGAGATTATCGTCGGCAGCGGCGGCGATCAGCGCCAGCAGCAGCAGCAGCAACAGCAGCCTCCTCCGCAGCCCCCGCCCAGACAGATCACCTTTCAGCAATATCCGTCGCCTGCCGCGGCCGCGGCCGGCCCCAACAGCGGAGCAACCCCCGCCGGTCGATCCCAGCCGCAGAAGCGCTACGAGCTCATCGACGGCAATTGGGTGCAGCTCACCGCCGCAGGGGTACCGAGAAAGAAGCCTGGCCGCAAGCCCGGCACCGTCGTCAAGCCCAAGGCAGCCTCGGAAGCAGCCTCGGATCAGCCCAAGCCTCGCAAGCCGCGGAAACCGAGAGATCCCAACGCGCCCCCCGCCGTACGCAAGCGCAAGCTGGCGCCCGTCTCCGACCTGGATACCGACGGTGACGCCCCAAGACCGGCCGCGCCTTCTGCCTCAGGGCCCCAGACGGCCGGCAGCGGCACATCGACACCAGCAGCCTCGTCCCACCAGCAGCGCGAGAGTCAGCCCTTGAGCCAGCGTTATTCGCCCAAGATGCCCAAGCGAGACGGCTATCCCGGCTCCATGCAAAATATCCTAAACGCCGACCCGCCCGCCAGCTCCACGGTCCCGGTCCGCAGCAGCGGCTTAAGCTACGACCCCATCCGCGGTAACTATGATCCCATCCGAGAAACGATTGCCGCCCACGGCCCGAGCCAGTTCCAGTCGTCGTCCGGCTCTCCCCGAGGGCCCACACAGCTGGCCCATCGCTCGCCGTCCATCGCCAGCATGCTTGAGCCGCAGGCTGCCACGTCGCCCACCAAACCGCACCATCTTGCCGGCGCTACCCACGCCCGCCTGCAAGCAAACGACTCGTCTTCGATGCCCCCTTCACCTTCGTACCGTCAGGCCTCGAGTACTGGCCCGACGCCGAGGCAGGCAGCCCAGGACGCCAAGAAGGAGCCTACTCAAGACGGCAACAAGGACACGCCGCCGCCGCCACCTCCGCCACCGCCGCCAGCTCAGCGACCTGTCGTGAATCAGGCCAAGTTCACAACCATTGCTAATGGTCCCGTTCGCAAGGTCGATAAGTCTCACACGGGCGTTTCCACGCCCAAGACGGACAACGTTGAGGACCTATGCCAGGACAGCGAGGGCAGGTCTATCCTCGACTTCGGCAAAGCCAAGCCTGGCGAGGAGCTGCAGACCCCGACCATCGTCCTCAACGTGCCCCTCAAGATCGGGGAGACTAACAAGTATGTCAACTTTATGCGCATGGCCGAGGAGCGCTACGGGTGGGACGCTCTTCACCCACGACTTGCCGCCAACCGGGAGCGCAAAGCCCGCATCGCCGCCGCCGCCGCCTCGCTGGAAAAGGTGGATTCGAGCCGCGAGTCGGGCGACGAGATGTCTGTCGATCTGTCCGACGCCGAGGCTAGCAATCAGGAGAACGGCGGCACCAGCGGACCTGATGCGCAGGCCAAGCCCAAGAAGAAGCGTAACTTCAAGGAAGACCAGTACGACGTGGACGACGACTTTGTTGACGATTCGGAGCTGCTGTGGGAGGCACAGGCTGCGGCCAGCAGAGACGGCTTTTTCGTCTACTCGGGTCCTTTGGTGCCCGAGGTCGAGAGGCCGCCAGCCGGGTACGCGAACCTCTCCCCCTCGTCGTTGGAACATTGTCCGGTCTGCTAACCAGTCTCTCACAGCGCCGACGGACTGCCCAAGCGAGGACGCGGTAGCAGAGGTGGTCGGGGCGGCCGGGCCGGAGCTCGGGGAGGTGGCGCCGGTCGGGGCGGAGGTCCAGGATCCCGAGGCGGTGCCGCCACCCGCAAACCTCGGGCCACCAAATCCGAGAAGCTCCAGCGCGACCGGGAAAAGGCCGAACGGGAGACGGTGGCCCAACTCTCCAAGACGCCGACCAACCCGTACGCGCTTCAGCCTACGACGCCGTCCTTTACCGTCAGCGAGCTCGGGGCTTAGCGGCCCATGTCTCCGAGCGCGAGACTGCCCATCAACGCAGTGTCTGTACAGCTACCTACCCATACATGTCGGATGGACGTCCGTTTCCCCTTGGACTTCACCCATGTTTGTTGTCTATGCTCTGATCCTTGCTGCTCCTGTTATTTGGCCTCTGCAGATTTTTTTTTCTTCTTTTCTTTGTGCCGGCACTTTTTTCTTTTTCTTTTCAAAGTCAGACCGGTTTCCGTCTCCCAAGAGCGACATCCCAGGACGATGACGATGGCCTGGGAACACCTTGGACGGGCATACAGTTTTTGAGGAAAGGAACAACCGCATACGACAGGACGACGCGGGCCACCCGGGGGACCGTCAAGGCGTTAAAGCAGGGACGAAGTGCATTGCGGATTTCTTTTCTTCTTCTTGCGGCAAAGGGTGCCTTTCAACGGCCGGCGTTGCTGGCCGTGTCGTCTCTCCCCTCCCCTCCTCTCCATATTCTCCGTCGAGAAGGCTGGCTGGGACGAAACGACGGGAGACGCGTTACTGGAAGGGGACCTTTTCCCTTTCTCCTTTTTTCCTCTTCTTACCCTTCTTCTTCTTCTTCTCTATCTTTTTGTCCCGTCAGGACGGACTGGGCAGTCGGCGGCGTCGAGGCTGACAGGATGGCCGGGAAGGTCAAATGTGTGGAGTTTTGGGCCGATGAGAAGTAAACAGACGAGGGGAATGGACAAAGATGGATGGATTGTGTGGAGGGACGAGAGGCGAGAAATCTTTTTTTCCTCCTTTTTTTCTTCCCCCCCCCCCCTTTTTTTTTTTAACTCCCTGAAGTCAAACGGCATCGCTGCCGTCATCCCATCTTCTTTCTTGTCGGGGGTCGGCATGGAAAGGGAAGGAATGGAGGCTGTTGCTTTTCGTGGCGTAGCCCTGGTGCTTGGGGAACCAAGGCATGACGATGGACCATGTGAGGGGGTGCTGGCTTGAAATAGCGTTATCCGTTGAGACGAAGCGTGCTACCAGTGACGTAAAGGCCAAGGAAAAGAAGAAGAAGAAGAAGAAGAAAAAAAAAATCCCTCTCCCGTTTCCCCCCTATCTCTCTCTCCTATTCTCTCTCTCTTCTCTTTTATTCTTGCCGTCTTCTGTCCGTGCTCGCGTCACATGATGACTTTTGTTGTGTTGGAGAGAGAGAAACAAAAAGCTGCTTTTGCTCTTCCCCCGTTTCTTGACCGGTTGAGAGGGCGAGGGAGAACAAAAAAAAAAGATAAAAATGGATAGCTTGAGAGCGAACGAAACCAGATTTCGAAAGGGCTTCGCAAGACTGCAGAAGGGGGGGGGAGGGGGAAATAAATTTGCAAGACTTTATGTAGATCCCTAATAGGGGGGCCAGAAGGGGGGGAAGAATAAGAATAGGAGACGAACTTGATAGCCCCCTTACCCCNNCCCCCCCCCAAAAAAAAAAGCAGACGTAGAAAACTAGTCCCCGTCATCCTCAACGCAACAACCCAAACAAGTCCCGATTCACCCCCCACCCCCGAACAAGCCCGACAACCCACTTTTTGAAGAAATCGTCCTGTCCCTCAAAAGAAAAAAAAAGGAGAAAGAAGGAGGAGAAAGAAGGAAGAGAAAGAGGAAGAAGAAGAGAGTAAGAGGGATATCAAGCAATGGCAAACTCGGGAATCTCGCCCATCTCAGCACGAAGTGCCTTCTCAGCCCCGACGCGGTAGGCCGCTCGCCACCGAAGCTTGGTCGAGGGGACGCGGCGGGAGCGGTCGTCGGCGTGGAAGACGACGACTTGTTGGGTGACGCCGCGGGCCTGAGAGGGCGCGAGGGCGCGGCCGGTCTGTGGTTGGAGTTGGAGCTCGTAGCCCTTAAAAGGTCGTTCGTTAGCTGGAGTTGATAATAGGGGGGGAAGAAACAAGAGAAGAGAAACCTTTGTGACGGCAAGCTGAAAGTGCAGCTCGGAGATAGGCAGCGCTGTGGTGTTGCTAAAGGAGAACAAGATGCTGATAGCATTCCCATCCCGCCTCGCCAGCATCTCGGTCCGTAGACTCGAGTCGCTGACCAACAAGGCGTGCTCCCTCGGCGGCGTCTCGGGCGGCAGCGATGAGCTAAAGTTCCACTCGTCGTCGTCGGCGGCCGGCTGAGGCTGAGACTGAGACTGAGACTGGGACTGGGACTGGGACTGGGACTGGGACTGCGGCTGAGGCGTCGTGCTCTGCGACGCGGCCGGAGAGGTAAAGGAGGCGAAGCGCGAAAAGGGCGACGCCAAGTTGCCGCCTGCGCTGCTGTCTTGCGTCATGGAGGAGAGGAGGGCCGGACCGGGGACGTCTTGAGCCATCAGGCCGTCAGACGATTGAGATGGGGGCATTATGAAACAGAATGGAAGCTGCTCACTCTGGTTCGCGCCGAAGCCGAGGGCAATGTTTCCGCCCTGGCCGTAGGTACTGCCGTCGACGCCCAGGTCGAGGCCGAGGAGGTCGTTCTCGAGGCCCGTCTTTGAGGCCTGGGCGGTGCCGTTGCCGTTGCCGTTGACATTGGCGCCCGTCGCCGCGTCGGCGTCGGCGTCGAGGTCGATGAGAGATAGCTCGGCGCTCGTGCTCGTCGTCGTGGGTCCCGTCGCCAGCTTGGCGGCGCCCTCGGTGTCGCCCTTCTTCATCAGCTTGTAGCGCTCGACAGTGCGGTGTATGCTGTCGTTGATCTCGAGCAACTTGGCGACGGCCTCGTGATCGTCCGACTCTTCCTCGCACATCTTCTGTATCTTGGGGTGGGCGCTCTGCAGGGCCGAGGCCAGCTCGCTGAAGACGTCGCCCTCGGTCATACTGTCGCCGGGCTTGAAGGCTTCGAGGCGCTCCTCCAGCAGTCTGGCCTTGGCCTGGATCTTGCCAATCTCCTCGGCCGCTTTTGCGCGATAGTCGGTCTTGGATCGGTTGTCGTAGCCGGCCATGATCTTCATCAAATGGTTGGCCTCACGGAGGTCTTCGGGGCTGCCGCGCCGGATGAGCTCCTGAAGCTTGGCCGACTGCGCCTCCTTTTCTTCCTCTTCCATCTCGTCTGCAGACTTGAGGTTCTGGTATGACGGAAGCGGTGGCAAGCAAGGGTCAGCGGCTCCAGGAATAGTAGGGTAGCGGGCCGGGGGCTCACGTCGCTGGGGTTCAGAACGGCCGCATCCTCGCGCCGGACCTGGGGGAAGACGTAGCCCTTGTAGCTTAGCAGGCGGTGCATGTCACGAATAAAGCCCAGATCCTCCTTGTAGCGACTCGTGTCGCATATCGTGAGGCGCCACTCCTCGATGGCCTCGAGGATCTTGGCCTGGACGCGCGTCGGCCGCATGGGGGGTCTCTCGGGAAACCTGCGAACGATCTCGTTGAGAAACTCTTTCGTGCTGATTTGCAGGTGGAAGGGATAACCGCAGTTCTTGACGCAGTTGTCGAGCAGGTCGAGGGCGAGGAGGGCAACATTTGGGTTCCGATGATTGACGTATCCGACGATGGCGGTGGCAGCCTCGCGAGGGGCGCTTCCCTTTTTGCTGTTGATCAGGTCGCAGATCTCGAGGTTGAGCGCCAGATTAGGCTCGTAATTATCCGGGCTGCAGGCGGCCGAGACGAAGCGCTGAAGCTGCGAGGGGGTGCGGCCGAACTCGCCCCATCGATCTCGAGCAGCGGCTCGAGCGGAGGCGGCCTCCATGATGCTTACGCCTGAATCGAGAGCGAAGCTTCCGACGAGGGCAAAAGAGAGGCGAGAGAGAGGGCGTAAGCGGAAAAGAGAGAGAGAGAGAAACTGCTGGTGGGTTAAACAACAGTCATGACATGGTCGCCTGAGAATATGAGGCCGTCCCGTGCCGATGAGCAGGCCCCAGAGACGGCTGCCGGTCCGTTCTTTGGTCTCTGGAAAGGATTCCTTTTGCCCCCCCCCTTTTTGGTTCCTCCTGTGGACACGTTCAAAGCCAGACGGGCGTCGTGATGCGGCGGTCGGAGGAAGGGCCGTCAGGAGGAGTCCGGACCAAGTTCGGCAAAACGGTACGTACCGACCGAAGAAGTGGAAAGTGTCTTCGTGGAAAGTCTGCGAGGCTGACCAACTTGAAACTTTTCCGTACCACAAAATGGGAGAAGAGCGCAGGAGAGGCTGAGGCGGGAAGAGAGAGTCGATCAAAGGTCAGACTGCGATGGAAGCTGTCTTAAATTAAACTGCATACGAATACGCAGAGTAAGAGTTTTCGATGATGCTGCCTCTATGCCTCAACAGGAATTTTCTTTGCGTCCAGGAGTTGGGGCCAGGAAAAAAAAAAAAAGGTGCATTGAAACTTGGTGTAAGCCGGAAGCGGCCCTTCGATTCTCCGATCCAACCTCGCCTCTGCAACCACAGAGATCCTTCAACGACCGCCCTGTTCTTCCCTAGGTTGTACTCTTTCTCCCCTTTTCTTCTTCCCACCATGGTCCGGCACAAAAAAGAATTGGCCTCCCGCGGCAAGAGATCCAATCATCATGGAACTTCCAACTCCTCCCTCGCCCCCGCGCCTCCATCCTTCAAAGCCGCCTGCTGGGACCTCGGACACTGCGATCCGAAGCGCTGCTCCGGCAAGCGGCTGATGAGGCTCGGTCTGATGCGCGAGCTTCACCTCGGTCAGCGCCACAACGGCGTCGTCATCACTCCCAACGCTAAGCAGCTCGTCTCTCCCGCCGACGCCGACCTCCTCGCCCAGCATGGCGCCGCCGTCGTCGAATGCTCTTGGGCTCGTACCGATGAGGTGCAGTGGACAAAGGTTGGCGGCAAGGCTGAGAGGCTGCTGCCGTACCTGGTTGCTGCCAATCCGGTTAATTATGGCAAGCCCTGGAGGCTTAATTGTGTCGAGGCCCTGGCGTCTGCTTTCTGTATCTGTGGTCGCTTCGATTGGGCGGAACAGGTTCTCGCGCCTTTTCCCTACGGAACCACGTTTTTGAACATCAACCATACCGTTCTCAAGCAGTATGCTGCCTGTGAGGATGATGCAGCTGTTAGGAGAACTGAAGCTGAGTGGATGCAGAGGCTCGAGAGGGAGTATGCCGAGAGTAGAGAGCGGGGAGCTGACGATATGTGGACGACTGGTAACACGAACCATGGCCCGGTTGCCTCGTCTGACGAGGATAACGACGACGAGGAAGATGAAGATGACGACGTCGCATCGCATCATGGTAGCCCTGACGCCATCTATCTCGGCAAACGCGTCCTAGACCCTAAACCGGGTGAGGAACCAGCAGCCGGTCCTCCTCCGACCAAAGACCCCTTCGACATCTCGTCCGACTCCGACGCCGATGCCGATGCCGACGCCATGGCCGAGATCCGTCGCAAAGTCCTGGCCTCCAAGACCTTTTCCAATCTCAACGCCGATTCCACCCCCGCCACAAAGGCCAAACCGGCCACCATCCCTCGACCCCAGCAGCGGCCCCTCATGCTCGACCCGGACCCCCAACCCGACTCTGACAATGGCAGCTCCAGCGATAGCCATGTCGACCATGATGACGATGATGACGCCTTTGATAGCATCATCGATGCGACGCCCGTCACGGACAAGGTGGGCCTTGCCAAGCTGGAACGAGATCGGAGTCGGGCTGCCGTGTCTAGCAAGACTTACTCGTCTCGTGTGCTTTCGGCGCCGCGCCGTTAGGAGTTGTATGCTAGATACCTTGGTAGACAATCGGGGAATGAGACTTACGACTTAGATGATGTACATGTTCAATTAGTGTATCATCGTCATCGTCGTCACTCTTCCTCCTCCTTTTTCCTTTCACATATATACACACACATCCATTTTTATGCATACAGGCTTGCACTACCCTCCGTCGTGCTTGAAAGTCCACGACTGGCTGTCGAAGAATGTAGGGTGCCCTCGGAAAGGGACAGTAGTGACTGGGGCCCCCGTCTACTACCCCGATCGTCTTCCGCCCAGCGTCCGCTTCTCCGTGATGACCTCGTACACTTGGATCTGGTCGTCGACCTCAAAAGCGTCGAAGCCTTCGAGGTTTAAGCCGCACTCGCCGCCCTTGTTCATCGACTGGACATCCTTCTTGCCGTGCCGGAGGTTGGCGATGACTCCTATAGAAACAGTCGGTCAGTAGCATGCTCCACGACGAGAGAAATGGTGTCTCCGTGATATGGCTCACCATCGAAGATGACCTCGGCTTTGCGTAGCACCTTGACCTTGGAAGTCCTGTGCACCGAGCCATTGCGCACCCTGCAGCCCGCGATATTGCGCACCAGACGCTTCTTGATATTGATGGGAAACACCTGCAGCACCTCGAGATCGCCGAGGACTCGTTGCGATACCACTGGCGGTAGCAGATCCTCCAGCACCGATGTCACGTTGTCGGCAATGCGGTAGATGATCCTGTGCTCGAGGATGCGCACCTGCGCCGCCTCGGCTCGGAGCCGGATCTGCGGCAGGACCGGCACGTTGAAGTTGATGATCATGGCCTTGGACACAGCCGCCTGGTCCACGTCGCTCTCCGAGATCTGGCCTGCCGAAGAGCGCAATACCTTTGGCCGTACCTCGTTGTTGCCGAGCTCGAGGACAACGCCGGAGACAGCCTCTGCGGAGCCGACGACGTCGGCCCGGATCATGAAGTTCTGGTAAATGATGCCCGGCTCCGGAGGTGGTGTCGGCGGCGGCGGCACCTCGGCCGGGTTGAGGCCCGCCGCCTCGGCTGCCGCCGCCGCCTCGGCCGCCGCCGCCTCCTCGGCCGCCTTCTTGGCCGCCTGTTCCCGCAGCCGCTCTTCGTGCTCGGCCAGCTGCAGGGAGCTTTCGGCGCGCTCGGCCATCTCCAGCCGGTACGCGACGGCCATCTTGGCCTTATCCTCGTCCGGAGCCTGCAGCACCAGCTCGCCCGCCGGCGGCAGATCTCGCCAGCCCAGCACCTCGGCGGGCGTCCCCGGCGGCGCCTCGGCCATCTCGGCCCCGGCTTCATTAAGCAGCAGCCGAACTCGGGCCCACGTCTTGCCGGCCACGATGAAGTCGCCGGGCCGAAGCGTCCCCCGCCTGACCAGGATGGTAGCCGATTTGCCCGTCGGCTTGACGCTCGACTCGATGATCCAGCCCTCGGCCATGCCGTCCGCCTCGGTGCGAACGTCCAGCACCTCGGCCAGTGTGATGATGTTGTCCTCAAGCTCGTCCATGCCCTGGCCGGTTTTGCCGCTGACGCGCACCGCTTGCACGTCGCCTCCGAACTCCTCGAGCTGGACCCCGTGCTGGGAGAGGTCGCGCATCACCTGGTCGATGCGGGCCTCGGGCTTGTCGACCTTATTGATGGCCACGATGATGGGAACCTTGGCATTCTCGGCGTGCTTCAACGCCTCGACTGTCTGCGGCATGACGCTATCGTCGGCGGCTACAACCAGGACGACGATGTCCGTCACATTGGCCCCGCGCTGCCGCATCGACAGGAAAGCGGCGTGGCCGGGCGTGTCGAGAAAAGTAATGGTCTTGCCGGACGACATCTTGACCACAAAGGCGCCGATGTGCTGCGTGATGCCGCCATGTTCTTGCGCCGCCACTGACGACTTCCTCAGCCTGTCGAGCAACGTCGTCTTGCCGTGATCGACGTGGCCCATGATGGTGACGACGGGAGGACGGCTGGGCAGGAGGGCAACGTCCTGAGGAACCGGCCGGCTCTTCAGATCTCTCTTGGCGCCCGAGTCGATCGTGCACTCGTAGTTGTACTCGATGGCCACAAGGCTGGCCGTACGGCCCGTCATGATGGTGTCCGGCGTGATATTTCGGAAGTCCAGGTCCCCCAAGTCTTGCAGAAATCCATTGATGGGCTGCTTCAAGGCCTTGGCCAGGTCGCTTATACTGATGAATTCAGGGAGGAAAATGCGTTGGACAGCCGGCTTTGCCGCCGCCTGCTGCCGGGCCGCCTCTTTCTCTGCCTTGAGTTGCTGTCGCATCTCATAACGTTCCAGGGCGCGCTCGTCGAAGTCATCCTCTGAGCGCCAGCTCCTGTTGCGAGGTTTCTTCTGCTTCTTTGAGCCAGACTTGAACCTTGACTCGTCCGTGGGGTCGAACTTCGAGGGCGTCTGCTGGCCCGATCTGTCTTCAGTTTGGCGATAATTCTCTGCGAAGCGTTTCGCTCCGCGTCGCTCTCCTAACTGTCGCTCTTCTGAGTGTCGCTCTCCTGAGTGTCGCTCTCCTGAGTGTCGCTCTTCTGAGTGTCGCTCTTCTGCCTGCCGCCGTTCTGTCTGCCACTTTTCCCTGTGTCCTAAGCCCTCAACCCTCTTCTCGAATTGCTGCCAAAAATTGCCCTCCTTGTCGCCTGAAGCCGGCTGACTGACAAGGGCAGGAGTCGCCCCGAATTTCCCCGGCTGTTCTGGCGGCAGCGTTTTGGTTGACGTCACGGACTTCTGCTCGGCTTCGGGGGTTTGAGTTTTGTGCTGAAGAGCCCCCCATCCGATTACTCGAGACCGGACACTGTCTTCAGGCTTTTGTGATGCTTCAGAGGTCGCCTCGAGATGGCTTAAGGCGCCGACTCTGTGGGCAACCGGCGTAGCAAGTGGCTTCCTCTGGGCCGCCGAAGCCATGGGGGCCTGCCAAGCAGGTGACGGTCTCTCCACCGGCGGCGGCTGCAGGTTGCTGGACGCCGAAGCCGCGGGAGGCTGGAGAGCGGGTGACGGTCTCGCGTCCGGTGGCGGCTGCAGGTTGCTGGACGCCGAAGCCGCGGGAGGCTGGAGAGCGGGTGACGGTCTCTCGTCCGGCGGCGGCTGCAGGTTGCTGGACGCCGAAGTCGTGGGAGGCTGGAGAGCGGGTGACGGTCTCTCGACCAGTGGCGGCGGCGGGTTGCGGGCCGCCCAAGCCAAAGCCATGGGGGTCTTGGGAGCGGATGATGTTCTCGCGACCGGCGGCGGCTGCGGTTTGCTGGCCGCCCGAGCCATGGGGGCCTGGGCGGCGGGTAACGTTCTCCCGAACGGCGGCGGCTGCGGTTTGCTAGCCGCCCGAGCCATGGGGGCCTGGGCAGCGGTTGACGTTCTCCCGAACGGCGGCGGCTGCGGTTTGCTGGCCGCCCGAGCCATGGGGGCCTGGGTAGCGGGTGACGTTCTCCCGAACGGCGGCGGCTCCGGTTTGCTGGCCACTCGATCCATAGGAGCTTGGACAGCGGGTGATGTTCTCCCCACCGGCGACGGCTCCGGTTTGCTGGCCGACCGATCTATGGGGCCTTGGATAGCGGATGATGTTCTCCCCTCCGGCAACGGCTCCGGTTTGCTGGCCGCTTGACCCATGAGGGTTTGGACAGCGGGTGATATTCTCCCCTCCGGCGACGGCTGCGGTTTGCTGGCCGCCCGAGCCATGGGGGCCTGGGCAGCGGGTGATGTTCTCCCTACCGGCGGCGGCTCCGGTTTGCTGGCCGCTCGATCCATGGGAGTTTGGACAGCGGGTGGTGTTCTCCCCACCGGCGGCTGCTGCGGTTTGCCAGCTTCCCCTGACCTGAGCGCTGTGGCAGCAGGTGGCGTGCTCCAGGCCGGTTGTTGCCTGCCTCCAGTCCGCGGCTTGAGCGTCGAAGCAGTAGATCTCGTGCTTTCTGTAGCTTGTTGCTTGCCTTTAGCCTGTGACTTGAACGTCGAATCAGTGGGCGTCACATTCTTCGCCGGCTGCTTTCTGCCATCCGTCCACGACGAAGGAGTCGGCGGCGATTTCGGCTGACGGTCCGACCTGAGTATGTCGCGAAAGGCAGAGTTCGACGGCTTTAGAGACGGGCCTCTGCTGAAATTGCTCCTCGTCACCGGGGACGCCTGCCGTCGCGGCGCGTTTTGCGACTTAGGCGGCTGAGCGGCAGGTATCGGCGTAGGAGCGGATTTGGGGGCAGATTGGGGCTTGGACATCATTTCTCGAGCTGCCAGCTCATGGGGCAACAGACCATCTAAAGCTAGCGAGCTGGGCTTGGTATTAGCTGCCATTGAGCCCCCTACCGCTAGCTTGCCGGGCACAGAGGAGCTGGCCAGCTTGCTCGCCAAGGCACCGACACCGGCACCGCGAGGCTTGTTCGCGAATGCGCCAAGGGCTCCAAAAGCGCTTCTGGGCTTGGCGATGCCTCCGTTCTTGTCGACGTTGTCGTGGAGCGTCGCTGACACCGACAGTTGACGCGTAGCATGTCCGCTTATGACGGGTCGAGGGAGCTTGAGCGCCCGGCTCCAGGGCGAGGAACGCCGACCCCAAGAAGAGGTATTTCGAGCCCATGAAGACGAATGACGACTTCTTGGAAAGCTTGTAGAGCCGTATGACAGTCTGAGACGACACGAGGCGCAGATGAAGGGCTGATGGCGAAGCTATCGGGATGGGAAAGCTGGTCAGATGGGCGTGTGTGTCTGGATGCTGTGATGGCCTGCCTACCTGCCGCGGAAACCAGGCCCCGGGCATTTGCGCCGAGCAAGGGCGAAAGAACCGCGGAGGAAGAGGTTCAAGCAACGGCGTCGTTCCTCATTTTCCTCATTGCCTCATTGCCGGTGTTTTTTTTTTCCTCCTCCAAAGCTCTTACCTGAAGCTCTGGATCGCTCGGCCGCTTCTCCGGACCGGGATAATCCGCCGATCGGTCAGCCCGTGAGGAACCGAGCCGTGGGGGGTGTATTTTTCTCCCACCCCTCTGGGGTTCGAACTCTGGCTGAGACCTTCCCCCCCCTTTTTAGGAGGATCACCAAAAGCCGACGTCGATTCAGTATCCAAAGCGCCGTGCTCGCCCTCACACTACAGCCCACTCGTCGCGCCAGGCATCATGGCTCCCGCCCGCCGACCAGCTAAAAAGACCAAGCCCGGAGGCGTCACGGCGGCCTTATCCACAGACGAGCTTCCATCACCGTTCAAGCGGCCGCCCGAAGTGCTGCAGTCCTTCGTCGCCGGACTCGTAGAGCGACACATTTACGTGACGCACATCGACTCTCAGCCGGCCGTCTTCAAGCGCAACATTTTTCTCGTGCCCGTGGCGATGAATTTATGCATTTCGCTGCTGTTCGTCTGGCGCATGTACGCTGTGCTTCCTTGGTACTGGCAGCTCGTGCTCTCGGCGCTGGGGTATGTTAGTGAAGCTACCTTTGCTGCTTCGCAATCCAGCTGGCCCGAACTGGCTCGCGAGATTGGTCGCCGTGGCCTGACCATGTTCATCGACTTCGTCCTCTTCGTTTGCGTCTGGCACTGGCCCGTCGACTTTGCTGCTGGTCGACGTCATGGGAACCCGATGCTCTGGCGCCGCCGCGTCGGCTTCCGCGACAAGGAGATATACGTGCGCCGTAGCCGCAAATGGGACGAGGCCGTTGGTGATGTCTTGGCCGACTCCGACTCGCGCAACATCATCACCGCCTACATCCGCCAGGCTACCTCGCCCATGCTGCAGGACCAGAAGACGGGCTACCTGCTCATGGATGCCGCCTGGGATCTCGACTGGGAGGCCATGGTTTATGCCCACGATCTGGTCGACAAGAAGCATATCGCCCTCGAGGCCTTTCGAAACGTGGTGCTGCTGCATCACCGAGACTACGGGTGGTTGTGCTACGACCTCAAGGCCGGCGCCGAGATCGACTCAGAGGACAAGAGGAGACAGGTGTTTGCCTTTCGCGACGCCCTCACCTCCATGGGGAAGGAGGATCTGTTCTACCGTTGGGTCGAGACGGTGCAGTTCGAGACGACGCAGCCGGGTGGCTTTGGCACGGCGCAGCAGGAGGCGACTGCGAAAAAGATTCGAGAAATGTTTGAAACCGAGCATGTCAACTTTGACGAGTTGTGGAAAGAGGCAACTGGCGGCAAGCAGGCGTTTAGTAGCACAGAAAGTACAGAATAGTATCGATGCGCTTAAGAGCATTGTGAGTGGCCCGAGATGGATATTCAGCGACGCAACATCTATTCAATAGTTTCCTTCCTCTCTCTTACTATTTTTCGTAAATGCCTTCAAGTCGTTACTAGAGTAGCAATAGTTTTTAGCACACAGATTATCACGTCGAAGGTGACACCAGGAGTAGTCGTGATGCCCTCATAGCAGAGCCGGGCTCATTCTCAAACCTCGCCCGACTCGGGAAACGAAAAAAAATATTGAAATGGAACAAAAAAAAAATTTTTTACAGGCCCTGGTGCACCTCTCCCAGCGGGCACACTCCAGCGCCCCATAATCGGGTTTCCCCTAGGTATTTGAAAATTTGCATCGGGACCCGGCTCGGAATCGAACCATAGGTCCGAGGACCTATGGCTCGTCAAGGGCCGGCGACGTATCTGAGGTAATCGCACCAATTCTAGCCACCGAGTGGTTAGGGGCCCCTAACCACTCGGCCACTAGACTTGTGACGAGAACCGCTGTACGTACTGCAATCATAGGAGCCCTTATAAAGCTTTGAGCCCAGCGGGTAGACGGTGAAGGGCCACGGCGCGTCCCTGCGAGCAGCGGCGGTCGAGTTTGCACACAGGAACAAAGCTTCTGAAACCACACTTTTCAGGCATGCCGCTTGCGCGGACAGAAAGATCCTGTGCGGCTGTCGACAAGCAGATGTTGCTGTGCTGCCGCACGATTGACGATATCGGTGAGGTGCGTCAATGGGGCTGCTGGCGGGACAGCCCGCCGTAACAGGACACGTCAAGTACATAGCAGGCGCCAAGCCGGTCTGGAAAAAATCCAACTAAAGGCGAGATGAGTGCCCATATATCAAGGCTGGAATCGCATAGAGTGATTCGGGTGCGTCGAGCTTTTGTGTCTTATGTGCCAGTGTTGGTTGCCGACGTCTTCGGAGGAGACGCCGGGCCGGACGCTCGTGGCCGTACGGGGGGCGCACCATGGATGGTGTTGAAAGAGAAAAACATATCTGCGGGTTATCAGTAAGTATTCTGGCATATGATGATGATATTTTGAAGCAATACCGAGAAGAATATCTGACCGAGAAGTCTAGCGAGGTTGAAGGAGGACAATAGATGTCGTTGAAGTTGGTGAGAAAATATTGCTTTGTGAATGAGCCGAGTCAGTGTAAACTGTATCTTCCTATTGCGAAGCCTGCGAGATTACCAGATCTCCTGATAGATGGCTACTGGTGCTGCTATCGCCCTGCATTCCTTTAGCCCCGCGGCCATGATGTAAGCGGGCGGACGGTGCCGGCTCGGCCCTTGGCCCCCTTGAGCAGCTTGCGGCGAGGCCAGCCAGCCCCTTTCTGTCCCTTCAGTCAGTCTTGACTTGGTGCTACGACGGTTCAGCTTCCAGTTCGGACGAATTCTATTGTACACACACAGACTGTTATCGGCGACTTATTGCGCAGTGAGGGAGGGAGGACGCGCCGGGATACCGACGACCCCATCCGACTGTACCCGGGCCTACTGCACAGCGTAGGCGGACTCCGAAGTACCTCCCTGTCCCAGGCTGCGTACCTCCCCTACGCGGGCCTTACGCCTCTGCCGCTAACTGAACAGTTAGACTGGCTCCTCCTTCAACCCTTTTTCTCCAGCGCGGTGGGCCTCGGAGCGAAATTCGACTGCCCGCTCTACTCCTGAAATTCGGCGCTGACTGACCTGCCTGTCAGCCAGCCTCATTCTGTCGACGACGAGTTGAACGCTGCCGAGACTCGACTCTTGCTTATCGCCACCGCGAAAGCTCTTCTTCAGCATTCTCCGCCCCGCCTTATTCTCGTCATCATCGTCCTCGTCCTCACACCTCACACCTCACGCCTCATACCAACCCCCCCCCCCT
>LAZP02000475.1:0-16217 GCA_001272575.2 Ophiocordyceps unilateralis
TATATATGCGAATAAAGAGATTAATTAATTCTAATCCCCTTATAATTCTATACGGAGAGGATCTTTTATATACGCCTATTTTGCTTCCTTCGAGCCCTAGCCCTATAAGGGTCACCCTAGCGCCTCTATAATCCGTGCGTTCGTCCGTATCGTCTATCCCCCGTAATCTTATCTAGATACTTGCGTTATATCCGCATTAATCTATACGGGCGATAACCTTATGCCCGGGAGGGGGCACTAAATAGGCCTCTTACTTACTGACACATGTACAGCTACTTTCGCTGGATAACTCGTATGATGCAAGACCAAGTCCCCAACTTTCGGCTATCGCGTGGTCAATCCACATTCCTTAGAAAAATTAGACATTGCCATGTACTTTCGCTCTTATACCGTAGGGCAAGTGAAATGAGTATTTGCTTCAATAAGCAGCTTGCCTTGGCTTCTTCTTCCCCTCCTTCTCTTAAGGCGCGGTCGGGGAGTATCGAGACTTTTTTGTCTTCTCTTATAAATAGATTCGACGATGATTGCGCAATCCATGGCAAGGTTTCATCCGGCATCTCGGTTTCCTAGAAATGAAAAATTCCATGCTTTCGGGCGACGGGCCAAATGCGTCCGAGAAGAGATAGCATATGCGAGTTGCCAACCCAGGGTCGCACAGCGCGGTCCGGGAAGAATACAACGCCAGGACAGACGATGCTACACCATCATGTGCTCTTTGATGAGAGTAGCGTTGATACGCAATCCATTCGAACAGCAACGATCCTGACCTCTGCCAGGATTGTCGGATAACCAGCCATCGGAGATGTCTCAACATTGATGCTCATAAACCGGACACCAAATCATGTCCGTTGCATTGATCTCTGCAATAATCCCCTGCCCCAAGGCCATGAAGAAGGCTCGAGCCTTCCATTTAACCGATTCATCCAACTGCTAACTCTACCTCTTCGTATTGAGCAGTTTTGTGAGACTTCCCGCGTCACGTCGAGCGCCGATTGCCAACTTACTACTACCGTGTTACTGTGAAGCTTACTTGGTCTAGGGTAGGTAAGTAAATGTTGAAGAGGGTTACGCCTCTGATTGATGGTTGTGAATGACAATCTCGGCTGTCTCGGCCGTGGTTTCTCACCAGCAGAGTCATAGATCAACTGCCGAGTGAGAGCCTCGACGAGGGAAAAATCGAAAACCGAAAAAAAAAGAGACAAAAAAGCTTCACATAACAACGTCACGCCCTTAGAATGATGTTTATGTTTGTTAGCAGTGAAACCGTCTAGAATTGTCCAGAAAGACTTCTTCCTGCTGAAGTCTTTGCTTCTGATTTCAAGAGAGGCCTTTCACTGCAAGGCATTGATGACAGAGATTCTTGCTTCGTCGTAGACGACCACTGAAATTCGCCATACCCAGCCATACGTCCCAAACTGTCGACCCCTTTGCCAAAATGGAAAACACCCTGCAGGGAGCAAGCCTTATGCCGTGGGCAATATGCCTCGACACGTACAGTGGCCTGCCACGAGAAACGAGCAAAATCATGTCAACTATCCGTATAAATGGTAAGCGAAAATACATCAGCGTGCTCGTTTCGCGTGTTAAGTCACTGTACATACACACATACATGCGCCGTGTTTCGTCGTTGATACACTATTGCCGGGCCCGGCTATGAAGAGCTCTGAAGGAAATGACCGCACGTGATGGTGTGCTGGAAGCAGCTGTGGCCATTACTCGGTCGAAAATTCGACGCTTACAATCTTTCCTGGCCTTTTTAACGAGGAGAGAAGTCCCAGATCAGTAAAAAAATACAAAGGCATCTACATGGCTGCCAAGGCCCAGATATTACTGCTGCCAACAAGGCTGGACAAGATCCCAAAGCTCAGAGGACAGCACCTCATACGTGTGAAGTTGAATGACACCCCTGCCCACCCAAAAGATAGCGTTAGGGAAACGTACAAGGGGGGTGGACGGGAGGGGGGGGGGGTCTACAGCACAGCAAAGACTCCCCCCCCCAAACCAAAAGACAAGGACCCCGGCAGCTCGCAGCCTCATATGTCGACTGCATCTTGGTTCCAACAAACGAATCCAGCCCTGGTAAAGGTGGTGTTGCGGGTGGCGCCATAGGGCTGTGAGACCCAAACGTCTCGTTCCACACGACTCTCCTTTGTGATTCACTGTCTATCGGGACTTTTACATGTACGCACGTCATCGCGAAACTTGGCGCTACCGATCGCTACATCCAATCTGTGTTGTCCCAGAGCCTGGCAATTCAACAGGATACAACAACACATTGATAGAACAGATGATGCCGGCGTGTAAGCGCCAAGGGGACGAGACGAGCTTTTCTTCCGGTCCTGGTTGTTGGGCGATGGGTAGGAAGTTTGATATAGTTGTAGAGGTCGCCAGTGTTATTCACTCACTAATTTTTTATTTTTTTTTCAGAATGCAGCTGATCAGCCCCAGTGAAAGAAGGGGCCACTGCAAACGAAATTGGACATGCAAGCCATCGAAAGGGGGCACCTAATGATCTGAATTTTTCTCCGCTTTGGTTTCCGATTCACGACTTCAGTCTAGCCCCAGGGCAACAAGCGAACGGAAAAAAAAAAAAGGAAGAAACAGGGGTCATGGCTCTCGTCCTAGCCGAGAGATGGAGGGATGCGATTGACCCCTTGTCACCATCACAAGCCAAAGCCACGGGAGCATGCAAGGAAGCACTCATACAGGAAGTTGAAGGCTGTCGTTTGCCGTCCGTTCGTCCCAACCAGGGTCTCCGGCATCAGAATTCCAAGGTCTTGCCCGAGCCGCTGGGTCAAACAACTTCACTTCTTCACGACTAGCCGGGCTCTCAGTTATTCATCACTCATTACAGGGTCGCCGTTTGCGCAGTCTGTTTTCTTGATCAGCCTTGATCCGAAATCTATATTAAACCCCTTTCCCTCCCCCTTCTGAGCCTCTCCTCCGTCCTCTGTCCAGCGCGGTTGTGCCTCCTCTCAAACAGACGCCACCCCCCTTCAGCAAAAAAAAAAAAACTCTGCCTCCCCTTCTCCCTCTTCGGGCTCCAGGCCCCTCCAGATCTTGTCACTTGCAGGAAGACAAAGACACGCAACGATGAATTCGGAAAACCAAGCCAGGATCCCTGGCGAGTTGGAATTCCCCAAGGTGCAATGCGCCTTTTGCGGGGTTATTCTCACCGAAGATGGGATCGAGCAGCGCCTGATGAACCCGCAGGAGGCTGGAGGTATGATGACCGCTGATGAATCGGAAGCCACTCGGTCGGCTAAGGTGTGATAGGCTTCCGGAATTTCTTCCATGGCAGAGAGGAAGACACGCGCTGGTTGAACGAGGTGACGTTGATCGGAAACAATCCCAAGAGCAACAAGCCTCTGAAGTGAGTCGAGCAAATGGGTTCCCTTTGAAAGAGAGCAGCCCTAACGCATAGGGGAAAACAAATAGCGTCGAAATGGCGACTGAAGCCTCCGACTTTGGGAACGGTAACTTTATGTGCAATGGCACCGTCATGAAAGCGTAAGTCTGGAGTGATATCAACGACGAAGCGACTTCTTCTAAGTTGGAAGCAGATACCACCGAAGGGAGGGCGAGCCCTTCATTGTGCCCTTCCATGACGACTGCTTCGTGCTGCTCCAGCATTATCTGACGGAGACGCGCGACGATGACCTCGAAGTCGACCTCGAGGTCCTATACGATGCTGTGAACAGCATGTCGATCGATAGCGACGAGAGCCGACGATGGGGCGCCTTGGGAGTCGTCTACCCCGGCACCGAGAGGATTGCTTTGGGATTTGGGAACGTCTTTACTTTCCCCCCTGGCACCGAACACATGGCCATGTCCCCCCTTGATATTCCCGAGCTGGATGACTATCTCGACGTCATGCCATTGCTCGACGATAAAGCGGAGGTGCCAGAAGAGCGGAATAAGGGAGACGTCTTCTTCCGATTGTCGACCGGCACGATGAATTCAATCTGCCAATACCTCGATCCGTTCGAGATTGCGCAATGGCGATGGGCCTCGCAGGCGGCTGCCAGTCTCGACTTCGACAATGACTACTGGCGGGTCAAGTCGACTCAGGATTTGCCCTGGGTCTTTGACTATCATTTGCGTGAATGGGAGGAGGACGACATCGACTGGGAAAAGGTCTATCGCGAGCTTACCCGCGCATCGCAGGCTACCAGCGAAACCCGGATGCTCGGTCTCGTGAACAGACGGCGACTCTGGGAGAAGCAGGGACCGGTGTTCGGAACGGCTTACAAGTTCGCCTTGGAAGCGAAGAACTCGTCGATGCGAGAGTTGGCCCGCCGTCTCGACAACCTGGACCTGCAGCAGTCCGTCTTTCTCCGGTTTCCACTTCCGCTCAAGACGGCGACCTACATGCCGACGTTGATCAAAGAGGATCTCGACGACCTTGAAGATGCCAACCCCATCATCGTTGTGCACTGGACGGAAAAAAGAAACCTGGCCGGCATTGACGTGTTGAAGAACGGTCACATGGAGACGATGGACCACCTCTACCACGAGGACCTTAGGGGCGGCGAGGAGAGGATCAATTTCTTCCAGCAGGTTCCTATCCCTCGTGACGACTGGGTGACTGGCCTGGTCATCTACTGCCACACCATCAAGCTGGACTCGCCTGACGCAGCGGCCGACGCCGAGGTCTATCTTGACGACGACGTCGACGACAATACTCGAGACGAGGCCCTCGCGGCCAAAGACGATCGACCGCTCGCATTCTACTCATACTGCCGCAGAGTCATCGGAGTCGAAGTCCAGTTCGCGCACCGCGCCAGCATTCTATGCGGAACGCGCACCAAGGAATCGCGACTGGTTCACGCGCCGACGAGCCGCTTCGTCGTCGGCTTCCGAATCGAACGCCAGACTGCAACCAGCTGCGTGACACGAGTCGGGCTCGTCATGGCACCCAAGAGAGTCAATATGCCGGGCATGCAGCGAGTTGACCCGGACAATTACTGGTGCGACCACGAAGTTAGGATGAATGACCGGATCTGGACTCCTCACCTGCCGCCCACTCCTCTCCGCGTCCGTCGCGGCGTCGGATGGGTCGCTCGAGCAGCCAGCACTCGTCCTTCGGAGGTATTGGTCTTGGGCCGTTCGACGGATGAGCTCAGTCGGCTCATATCCATCTCTGTGGATGATGAATTCCGAGGCATCCGCGCCGACTATCTGGGTGACTATCCGCGACTGATCGGACGCTTGGGCAATGCGAGACAGGTCTTCGACATCAACGGACCGGGTGGCGAAATCATCGTCTCCATGTTCGTCACTCACGACGCCGCTCACGGATCATGGCGACTTGAGCTTGTCACGAACCTCCAGCGCCATTTCGCCATCGACCAGGGCCCCCAAGGCGAGGCCATCAGAATGCCGGAATGGTCGCCGACTGAGGGCCTCCATTATGTCGGCGGCATCTACGGATGCTGGCTCCATGGTAACTCGGAGCTGGCCGGCATCGGCATGTTGACTCTCGACAGTCGCTTCCTCTGAGTAGAAAGACGGAGACGGAGAGAGAAAGAAACGAGGAAATGGTATTGGATACCGACTGATGAGAAACTTTCGGGGACTCGACAGTAAACAGGTATATAGACCATGTCGGCAGACGACTCATGAGGGATACTTGACGATGGGATAATGCACAGCGATAGGTAGTATAGATAGGTAGATTCTATGAGTACAGGAAAATGGAGAGAAGAAAAACCCATGGGCAAGCCAACAAGGTGCCAATAAACCAGCCAATAAACCCCTCCGCCTACCTACATACATACATACCTACCTCAGCACCAGCAGCCCCCCAATAATCACACAGCCGATAACATACAGCAAGCCAAGCTTGGACAAGGCCTTCGTCGGAGAGACGACAGACTGCGCACCACCACTCCGAGCCCGATGGCCCGTCGGCATCTCCGTGGCGCGCGTCAGCGTCGTCGTCAGCTGGCCCACGTCCGTCGGCGCCGTGGCTTCCACCGTGGCTGTATTTGCTAGGCTCGTGGCTGTCGATGTGTAGGATGTGGCGGTGAAGCTACAGGCCGAGAGGATATCGTCTATGTCTAGATATATTGCGAGTTTGGTCAGCCATGCGATGGATCATGGAGGTGTTCTCAGACATCTTCTCAAAAAGAGAGATGAGGAATCATCTGCGTTTTCTAACCTTGATTCGATATCTGTAGCTTCTTCTTCTCATCCGTCTTGGTCGCTTTCGTCACCTCCTGACGCAAACAGCCGGCGCAAAGGCCCGTGACGGCCTGGACGTCGAAGCTCTTGTTCGTACACACGCACTGCGCCTCGAGTAGCTTCTCATCTGCGTCGGTCCCGTCCGGGAGCTTCGTGTCGCATGATTGGGTTAGCGTCCCGATGGGCTTGCACATGGCGCTGCACTCGTCCGGCACCTGGTCCATGTCGAGCTCAATGCGGGCCTGCGCGCCGAGGAGGAGCGTGGCCGCGGCGAGGACCAGCTTTCTTCTGCGGTGCTTCATGGCGGGCGTAGAGAGGATCCAAGTTGTTGATCCAGGTGTCATTGAATTGGCAAAACAAAAGGAAGAAAAGAAAAAGGGGACGGTTATTCGATTGAGTTGATAGTTGAGACTCATACAAAGCCCCTGAGCAACGAACAGGCTCGGCCCAGCCTTACGTGTCATGGAAGTGGCCCCATTTCAATGCGCGGAGTGACGAATCGTTGCAAAGAGTCGTGCGAGTGAGACGAAGCTGCGACTCACGGGGGCCTGAGTCGTGTCAGGCTCAGTGCGGGGATTAGATGGAGATCCGGATTCTGTTCTGTTCCTGGGCCCATCTCGGAGAGAGAATTCGGTTTGTCCTTAGTTTACATCCTTTTGACGGAGTCGCTGCGAATCCCTACATCACTTGGAGGCACCTCGCTCGTCCTTCGTGATGGAGACTTGACGTTTCCAAATCAGATATCACGTGATGTGAGTTGGTTGTCACATGCCTTCCGACTTCTAGAGATTGTTCAAGCCTCACAAGAGAGGAGAAACTCTCAGTAACAGTCAGATCATATCGTGAGTTACTTCTGAGGACTACACGTGACGAGAGTGATGAAATCATATTCATGCCCATCATGCCCCGTTTCCATTTCGACAAATTTATCCACTCTATATTGTTGATAGACGCCCTTGTGACAGCAGTCGACGACTACATCGCCACCATCGTCTCTCATGACACCTTTTTTTCTTCTTCACATATACAGATGACCATCTAACAATGCTTCGCTTTTCGACGCCAAAGACACCGACACTCGAGAGTCGCAGTCTCCCCACTCACAAGCCCTCATCATCATCAGCCCTCCGCATCTCAGCCTTGATCCTCGTCACCGTGCCGGCCCCCCCGTACACAAGCCCCGTATAGATCATGGCGACGCTCGCGCCCGCGTTGAGCACCCGTAGCGCCTGCTCGCCGTTGGTGATCCCCCCCGTGGCGAAGATGACCTTGCGCTTGCCATCGCCCGTAGCGAGGGATTGCACGTCGAGCATGCTGCGGTAGCGTGCTACCAGGTCCAGCGTGCGGCCGAACATGGCAGGGCCCGAGTATCCGCCCTGCTCCATCAAAGCTCTGCGCTCCCGGCTTGTCAGCAAGGCACCGTCCGGGACGAGCCCCGTGCGACGCTTTGTCGTGTTGCCGACGATGACGCCGTCGGCTCCGCTGCGATGAACGGCCTGAACGATGCCCTCAATCTGATACTCGTCGTCCTCGTCCGGCGAGACCTTGACCATGACGCGTGGCGGTGGAGATGCGCGATCCGTCCGGGCGCTTTCGTCCACGACGGCGCTCAGCAGTCGCGTCAAGGGTCCGACTTCCTGTAGGTCACGAAGGCCGGGCGTGTTGGGGCTGCTGACATTGACGACGAGCACGTCGGCGTAGGGAGCCAGCGCGCGGACGCAGTATACATGATCTGCCACCACAGCCGCCTCATCCCTCTCGTCCGTGTCCTTGTTCTTGGCCAGCTGAACGGCAAGCAGCCTGCCAGTCTGCAGACTACCGGGGGGCACACCGACCCGGCCATCGAGCACATGACGCTCCGAAACGCCCATCAGGCGGGCGAAGCGACGAAGGCGAAGACGCAGCCGCGCCGCCACATCGTCTGCACCGCGCGAGTTGAGCCCGTATCGATTGACCATGCCGTCGAGAGTGGGCACGCGGAAGACACGCGGTCGATCGTTTCCGGGCTGAGGACGAGCAGTGCAGCCGCCGATTTCGACAACAGCGGCGCCAAGAGCGAACAGGGCGTCAGGGATTTCGCCATCCTTGTCGAGGCCAGCAGAGATTCCGATCGGGTTATCAATTCGAGATTCGAAAACGAGGCTGGGCGAGTCGAGCATCGACGAGACGCGCTCGCGCGGGTGCAACTTCAGATAGTATAGCAGCTGTAGCGTCCGCGTAGCCGCCTGATGACCATCCTCGGCGTCGGGGAACGCCAATCGCAGAAGCGGCGGCACGAGCCAACGATGAAAGCTAGCCCGCGTATCGGTCGCGTAGAAATAGGCGAAGCTCAGCGAGGCCGCGACGGCGCTGCCCACTAGGACGGCCCGGACCGAAGTCGAAGAGGCGGCGCCGGCTGACGTCGTCGAAACACGGCGGCCGGCCATGAGCCGTGGCAAGCTCCGCACGGCTCGCTTCCGGCCGAGGCTCACGGCTGCGGCCGACATGGTTTTTTTTTTGTGATGGTGATGCTGCATCGCATCTGTTCTCGTGGTCTTTTGCCGATCAGGATGATCTGGACAGTGCTGAAGTTTGTGCACGGTGCCGGACTACCCGGCAGCAAGCTCCTCGACTTAGCACGGGGCCATGGTCACGCCTCGACAGCGTCGGTCACTTCCGAAACGCTCATGCCACCAGTTGGCGACTATAGCTTCCAAAGATAGAGGACATGCAGGTGAAAGTGCCGCTCTCGCTCTCGATGATTCATGAGCGGCGACTCGGCGACTCTTTGACGCCGTCTAAGAAGTCTACTATACCGAGGCCTTGCACTCCGCATCTGCGTCACCTATCTCGGCTCAATCGCTCTATAGGCCTCTTATCCACCCCAAAGACCAAAATACGGATGACTTTGACGTTCCGGCGGGTTCTGACAATATTAGTAGAAACTCCCACGTCTCCAAAAGAAACTCCAACAGCTCCAAAGTGAACTCCGACAACTTCAGTGAAAACTCCGACGGCCCCCAAGGAAACTCGGACAGTCCAAAGCCAACTCCAAAATCACTACCAGGCATATGCGACCTTCCAGGCACTACTTTCGCCCATCGGATGGTGTATAGCTTTACGGGAACTCCCTGCGGCCGGGTCGTCATTCCCTGGAGCGCGCACTCTTTGTTTTACCCTGTGTAGATCGAGTCTAAATGGCAGAATCGTTCAACGTTACGAAGCGGCTCCTGAGCTACAGCCTCGAACAAAGCGACATCCGCCAGACATTGAATACCATTGGGACGAGTGAATTGTACCTTTATCGACGATCGGGAAATTCAAGTCCACATGGGCAGGAGTTTTAAGAGGTATGTCTTGATAGGCAATCTTTCTATACAATTTTTTTTCTTCTCTCCCTCCCTCATGAAATTCACCGCCAACGACAAGCACTTAAAGACAGGAGCAGACTGACCCCCCAAAAAACGTAAATTGACCGTGGTATATTCTCATCGCATTATTCGGCTGCGCAAAGTAACTACAGAACAGAGGGGAAAAAAAACAAAAAGAGTATCAAGCGACGCCTGTGTCTACGTCGTCTTGATACCATTCGCCAGTAGAATATTGACGGCCTCCTCCCACCGCCTCGACACGGCAATCTCCGTCACGTTGCGGCCCAGCTCGTCCTTGACATCGAGGTCGACGCCCGACTTGGAGCACAACTTGGCCAGCATCGTAGCGTCGCCATTCTCCAGCGCCTGCATGATACCGTTCCATCCGCGGTACACCTTGTTCGGGTCCGCGCCCTTGTCCAGCAGCATTTCGATCATGTCCTGGTACTCCTCTTCCTGGCACCGCCGCAGTGCCTTAACGATGGGCAGGTGCTCGCCCGGCGCGTTGACGTCGGCGCCGCCCTCGTTGATGAGGTAAGCGACGATATCGCGACGCCGCTCGCGGAGGGCCGTCGTCAGAGGCGAAAAGACGCCGCCGTTGCGGTCCTCGACCGACACGCCCGCCGCTAGCAGCAGCTTGATCGACTCGAGCTGGTTGGCCACTACGGCCATCTCGACCACGCCCTTGAAGGCTCGCGGCTCCGGCAGCGTGTCCAGGATGCGCTTGAGGATGGCCGGGTGCCTGACGGCGATGCAGACGGGCCAGTCCTGGCCGCGAACGTTGGGGTTGGCCCCGCGCGCCAGTAGCAGCTCGACAAAAGCGGCGCGGTCGTCGCGGATGGCGCTCGTCAGCGCCGTGTGGCCTTTGGCGTTCTTGTCATCCGGGTCCAGGCCCTGGTCCAGCAGCCAGCCCAATGCCTGGCCATTGTTTGACGACACCGCCGTCTCCAGGATACCCTTGGGGCTGTTGAGCCGCGCGCCGGCCGCCACCAGCGCCGGCAGGAAATGCTCGCGGTGGTGCGTCACGCACTTGAAGGCCGGGTACTCGCTGGCTCGCAGGTTCGGGTCTGCTCCGTTGGCCAGCAGCAGCTGGAAGATGTCACCCCGGTTGTCACGGATCGACGTGCAAAGCGGCGTATACACGCCGTCTTTCTTTGAGTTTGGGTCGACGTTGGCGTTCAGCAGCATTTGCACTGACTCGACCCGGTTGATGCTCGTCGCCAGCTCCATGATGCCGGGGCACTTCTTGTAATCGGCCCCGTGCGCCAGGAGCAACTCGAGGCAGGGCGGCTGATAGGCCGCCGGCCACAGCATGTGCTTGGGCCCCGGCAGGTTCGGGTCGGCGCCATTTTCCAGCAGCAGAGTGACGATGTCAGCCCTCGCGCTCTGAATGGCCTCGAACAGGGCCGTCTTGCCGTCGCGATTCTTGTCGTTGGGGTTTGCCCCATAATCTAGCAGCATCTCTACCAGCCGCTTGGGAGTCCTCTTGCCGATGCAGCTGATGAGTAGCGTGTCGCCCTCGGCCGTCAACTGATTCGGTCCGGCGCCGTACATGAGTAGGAGGCGCACAAGCCGGACATTGCTGTTCGCCGCCGCCACGGCCAGCGGCCTGTCCATTTCTAGGCACGGCTCCATGTCGGCGTCGGCGCCGTACTTGAGGAGGAGCGCCGTTGCGGAGAGTAGGGATCCGCGAGCGGCTGCCCCAAGAGGGCTCAGTCCATCCCTGTCGAGTGCGTCGGGGTCCGCACCGTACAGGAGCAAAAGTCGCAGGCTCTCGACGTCTTGGATCATGATGGACTCGTTGACGGCGTGTGCATCAGGACCAGTATTGGGCGACACGCCGCGGTCGAGAAGCTGCGAGACGAGCCTGCGATCCTTGGTGCGGATGGCGGAGACGAGGGCGTGCTTGGAACTGACCTTGTCGCCTTCGGTATTGCTGCGCGGCCGACGTCGGGGCATCGCCGTGGCCTCGGCCTCGCGCCTGTCCACGGTAGAGCTGTCCAGGGCCGAGCCGACCACGTCGGCGACGAGGGCCTCGAGCTCGAGGCTCAATTCGGGCACCTCGTCGAGCCCGTCTGGGCGGTCGTGTGAGCTCGACGAGCTCGCCGTGTAACGGGTGACGGGAGTGCCCTGGCCAATCTCAGACGCTAGAGCAGCGAAGCTGCCGCTCTCGCCACTCGTCGAGTCAGGGCTGAACGGAACGACCTTGGAGTCCCTGGTTCCTGGCGGCTGCGGCAGGGGGTCGTGAAGCATCGACTCGACTTTCCTCTGACGCGACGACGGTTTGGAGCGGTAAACGGACGACGACGACGACGAGGCCCTGTCATCTGCGCTGACAAAGGCCAGAGATTCGTGTTTGCGGCGGAGGTTGCTGTCTTCGAGAGTGGAGTTGAGGGCGATGTAGCCGATGCCGGGATCGCTTTCGATCTTTTCGGAGCCGAGATTCCACTGAAACATGAGGGCGCTCATCTTAAGTTCGGTGCGATGCCGCTGCAGGGCCTGCAGCATCTTGTCAATGCCATCCTTGCCAAAGACCTTGCCGAAGCCGCGGCGCATGCGACCGACGGCTCCTCGGCGCTCATTGTCGAGCCACTTGCCAACGGTGTGGTCAAGGACCTTGAAGTCGGCCTGGGCAGCGCGAAACCTCTTCTCCAGTACGGTTATCATCTCGAGGGGCAGCGGGTGGACATTGCCAACAGCCTCTTCGAGCCCGGCCTCGATGTAGAAAAGGACATGGCAGACGTCGAGTAGCTCATTGGCCAAGCCATCGAATCCGAAGGGCAGGTGCTTGACGACGGTAGAATACTCCGCCATGCGTTCGGCGACGGCATCTCCGGCGCTGGCGATATTGTGGCAGAGATCGAGGCACTGTGCCTGGGCCTTGCCGCAAGTGGCCATACTGGCGTTGCGGCGGTGGCCCGAGGAATCGAAAGGCCGGCGGGACCGAGCAGTCGAGGCCGACGACGGCCGGACAGTGGACGACGACGGCACGGTGTCGGCGGAGGAGGACGAAGGCCGGATGGCGGCGTGCACAGAGGGCGGCAGAGCGGCGGCGGTGAAGGCAGGGGCAGCAGATGAAGATCGCGGTCTCGACGCAGCTGTTCGGGGCGGAAATAAAGTCACTCGGTCGCGACGCAAAGGCGGGTTCGAAGGCGGCGGCAGACCAAGAGCCTCATTCAAGTCCAAAGTTATGGACTCTTGAGGAGGGATGAGGGGGGCGTCGTTGGACATGTAACTTGTCAGCGGGCAGCGTCTTTGTACGGACGGCTGGCCCGAGACTGGCAGGCCCAGGAGTTAGACGGCCCAAGCAAGCCTTGGCTCAGAAGGATGATGGGGATCGGGGTGGGAGGGGGGAAAGGAAGGGGGGGGGGGTGTGTTTGGCGCGCGCGCGGAGGATCGGAGAGACTCTTTTAAGAGGTGCCTGACCATAGCTTTGGCGGAACGGGATTTGAGTTTGGGGCTGGCTCGATGGCGTCGCCACGCGCTCCAGGCCAGACGAGGTATGGGGAACCCGGCTTTGACGGGCACCGGCAGCGTGGATAAAGACTGGGGTGGAGCAAGGTCGAAAGCCTGCTTGGCTCGGCGCCGCCGTTGCGCGTCCAAGTCATGGTGTTGGGGTAGAGAGAGGCGGCAAATACGGCCTGCTGTCGACGCGGGGATGAGGGAACAGAGTGATTCGCAGGTGCAACTTGGAGCGTTTGGTGGCACCGACGGACGCTGTTTGATGTACGTCGTGGGCGTCTTGCCGGCCGATCCGCCCGTCCATGACGATGCGGAGACCAAGGCCGAGGCCGAGATACGAATACGCCTTGCCTGCCAGGGTGAAGCGGCGTTAGCGGTGGGGAGTCACGGGGCGAGGCTCAACGCTCCATTGCACTGCCTACCACAACCGGATCTCGTGCTGAACGGTGGTGCTGATGACCGAAAAAGGTCCCCGAGCCCCTGTCTGTCTGAAAATTTTTTTTAAAAAAAAAAAAAGGAAAGAAGAGAGATGAAAGTTGGCCACGATCCTCGGAAGGAGCACTCCCCACCCGCTCCTACCCGTATCTGACCAATACCCCCAGCTGTATTCCCTCCACTGCCGCTTGGACCGGCTCGGTACCCGCATCCTGCGATAGCTTCTCTGTACCCTGCAGCGCGGAGAAGAACTTGGTGGGTACAGACCAAGTATCGACGCGCAGGGGAATCGCCGCAGGAACTATAATGCGGACAACGACCCTGAGCGGCGACGCAGGTACGCGGGGCTGACGATGCAGGGTAGGGGGCTAGCGCAGGCCATACCACGTACAGTGCTTTCTGAACTATGGAGGCGGCTCCAAGGTGGCTTCACTCTCAACCGAGCGTCTCAAAAGTACGCTGCTGAACGCAAACACTGTACAGAATCAAAGAAAGACCTTAGGTAAGCACAGCCTCGCTCCGGTCCTCTCCCTGTCTCCTCATCCTCTGCGACGCCTCGGCCTAGCCGTCTCGAGCAACCTTGGGCCCTTCCAAAATTTTAGCCGACACAGACACCATGCCATTTGAAATATCGCGGTCCTTTTCTAGTGGCAGCCTGCGTCTATCTAAAAAAAAAAGGCGCGATTGCGAAACGAGGCTAGCCGACCCTAACTCAACTGCTTGAGGGCATCACCGCCGTCTGGACTCGGATCGTTCGTCCGGCCGCCTATCACAAGCCCTTCGCCTGTCACTGACTCTTGTTTTCTTCATAAAATGATATGCCAGTCGTTCGATTGAATGCCGTCGCTCTTTTCTTTGCGCGCCGTCGCGGCTAGTGCATAATTCTCCGGCCTATACTGCTTCGCTGCTGTCGGCAAGGCAGACATGGACGCATCATCAACACACCACCCCGGCTAGCGAGGCCATGGGATGTCACGTCTGGCAGCATCTATCAACAAAGATAGGGAGATCCGCGCGAAAACTTAGGTCCTATATCGGGATGCTGCTTTCTAAGTCGCGGGTCTGAAACGCCTCTCGCCTCGAAGTATTACTTTTCGGAGTATTTCTCTCGGCGACAAGTGCAGGGACAGCAGATGAAACAGACTCTTTGCGAAACGTGAAGCTAGCAACAGACATACGGTTTGAGGAGATGCATACACGGACAACGGATAGGCCTATGGGCTGTCTTGCTGTCTCAGCCTATAACGTTCGAGCACGGCTGGTTCCTTCTTCCTCGAGTTCCTTTTTTTTTCCTTGCCTTTTGCATCAAGTTGTCGTTTCCATCGACCTTGGATATAGACCTTCGGTACTGGTCTGCGCCATGGAACGTGTGAAAGCTGACGACGCTCGGTAAGGCTGAGAGAAACATCTTCCTTGTTCAACATATTTATTGACTGACTTTTTCACAGCGGCCGGTTTCCGCGGAAATCCAGAGGGCTCCGAGCACGCAACGTGCCAGCCCACAACGTGCCCAAAACACTGGCACGCATCATCGTCGGGTTGCCTGGCGGTAATGGGCCTGGCTCGGCTGCCCCAGCCCGTGGGCCTCAGCAGCGAGCGGCGGCGCCGCCCAGCGAGATTGACTCGGACTCGGACTCGGACAACGAAACGCCGCCTGCGAGGGTAAAGCCGAACCCGGCCGTTCGTGCCGGGACGTCGACCTCTCTGTCTACGCTGACGCTGGTGGTCTCATCTGCACCAAAGCTGACGACTGCTCCGAACTTGGTGGCACCTCAAAGACCGGTGGCGACATCGAGTCGAGTGCCTGCTTTGAACGCCATCAGCCGAACTTCGCAGAGCGTCCGCCAGCAGCAGACGACATTGTCGTCGTCGGCCGAGCGATCCTCTTCTTTCAGCACCTCGAGCACGCAGGCGACAGAGACAAAGTCATCTGCAACATCGGTCGATGCGGGCATCAAGGCGGCCAGCCCCACCCCGGAAGAGCCCGACCCCAAGCGAGAGGGGCGTTTAGATGGCGGGGCCGAGGCTGGCATCGTCGTGGGTGTCTTGGGTAAGTTTTTGATTGGTTGGCATTGCATGTTACATGAAGCTCATGCGTGCGGCAGCCTTTATCATTCTCCTGTCCTTCACCATCTTTTTATTCCGCCGCTACCGCCGTAGACGATCCGGGAACCAGCCTCCCATGGCAACGATGCTATCGGACAGGATGATATCGGCACCGATGCCGGCACGGAGGCAGTCGGACGCCATGACGGTCAACGTCGGCTACTATGACGCAGCGAATCGACGGCCATCGGAGCCGCAAGGCATGGTCCAGGAGCCGCAGCCGGCGTCTATGGCACGGTCCGGCGAGAACGAGTATTTCCAGCGCCGGGTGCTTGCCGAGCCGTCACCGGAGATGGCCGAGGGAGCGGCGGAGCGGTCACATGAGCCGACGCATTTCATTTAAAACTGTCAATAGCGCAATTTCTTGCTGCATTTCCATGAGATACTCGATTAGTATGGACGAGTTGTGCGCAGAGGAGGGGACTGTGTCTTCTGGTAGTTCAGTCTAGCACGTATTGATGCATTCACAGCCATGGATTTTTTTTTGTCCGGAAAGACCCAATGGCCAGAGCCACGCATGAGATCTTATTTTTTTTTCTATTTCATAATCATACTCTTGTCTCGAGTTCAGTAGTAATACCACAGAAAGGAGTAACAGAAAATGTGCTTCCGCGGAGTCAAAACGTCACAGCGATGCTCCCTCTTCGATAGTCGCCCCGTTTCCCCGCCCCCCCCCCC
>LAZP02000476.1:0-16169 GCA_001272575.2 Ophiocordyceps unilateralis
CCCCCCCTTTTTTTTTTTCTTGCTGAGCGGCCCGGGACTTCTCTGGCCCTGCTGGGCTCGAGCGTCGTCAAGTCAAAGCGGGAGAAGGGGAACGTCGTGCCCCATCTGACCATTGTTGACGAGACGCGATTGCCGTAGCTTTTGTTTGGTTGATTGACCGTTGCAACGAACAGTTTTACTGCGTGCTGATTTTACTCGTTTTGCTGGTGATGCGCAGACCGGCTCGATGACGTCTACAACCAAATCGCTAACGGACTTCTTTTTTTTTCTTTTCCCCCTTCAATCGTCAAGAAACTCTCTCATCAAATTTGCATAAATTTTTAAAAAAAAAACATTTGCTGTTCGGCTGCGACGAGGCCGTGTTGCAACGTCCAATCGTCCGTCTCGCCATCAGGCTGTCAGCGTAACAACACCATCAACCTTGCAGCAACGCGATGGACCACAAGAAATAAAAAATTATCTAGCTTTCCTCCAACATACCCAACGCTCAGACTTGGGATCGATTAGTGGTGTCGGCCGGGGCCTGATGATTGCTCTGGCTTCAGAGCGTTCGTTGCATTGTCCAAAACAAAAAAAAAACGTTGGGCCAAACCAATCCTACGGCGTTTTGATGGCAGAGTTCCATCTTGGTTGTAATGAAACCTTGGTCAAGCAAAAATGCTTTTCTCCACTCCACATCTAGGAGGCGGAGGGATTCCCCCGTCTGAAATATTCCCGATTCGTACTGGGCTCCTTTTCCGCTAAAGCAGACTCGTCGTCATTCGGCTAGCTTCTTCAATATACAACCTCCGCGGACTCGGTCAGACAACGGAAAAGTCATGTCAAAGACACAAAAAGTCATGTCTAGCGGAGTCTTGATGACGTGTGAATTTGCCGTCCGGTCTATCCATAGTTGTTCCTCGTTTCAATTTTGGCCTTGTTTCCCGGGGGTCACTTTGGTGCTCTTTTCACAGGTCCGTCGAAAATGAATATCCAACTTTGCTCGTGTCGGCCAAGATATCCATCATCGGGGCCCCCGAAGACGGATGAATTTTCGTCGGTAAAAGCGAGCCGCAATAATACTTACCCTTTTTTTATAGCGAGGAGACATGACAGGGATGAAATCCTGTCTACAACCCTGTACATAATCGCAGGCTTCAGGCACCAACGCCACGAATGCGAATGCATGGGCTGGACCCCTCTGCTCATTCGGCAGATGATACGTGAGCTTTCGTATCCGAGTAATGGATTCGCCTGCAACGATTCAAGAAGTTCAAGAAGGGTCGAAAGAGTTTGAGATCCTATTGAGACCTGGTACTATTCATGCGCCGGAGAAACAACAGGCCAATGGCAATGGCGGCTACCCTCCTCTCCAGCCCACTCACTGTTTCCAACCATCGACTCAAGCGGGTGAATTGTCTCCTTGCCGAATCAACGGTGGGACTAAGCTATGACTCGAGCTGAGAGACGGTTTTCATGTTGCGGTATTTAATCGTTGTCTTAAGTGGGCCACAGGGCGTGATGATCATGATGTGCCTTTGGCACAACAAAGGGTAATATAAGCCCACGATGCACTTACCATACATACATGTGCGTACGGCGTATGTACAGTGTATATATGTCCGCATAAAGGACGAAGTTAGTAGGCATGGCAGCCTTCGGGCAGGGCCGGCGACGTTGGCAGGCTGGCCACCAGCTACACCACGCCAAAGATCGCCAGCATCAACATCTCATTGACCGTCTTCCGGTAGACGCCGAGAACATGCACTGCAAAAAAAAAACACAACAATATGCGTACCATTTCAGTGCATCCGTCGCCGTTGATGGGACGAGTTTCTCTGAAGTCTCACGACAGCTCATCCGCCAAATCTCTCGTTGTCACGCCTCGCTGGCCATTTATTTACCTTGCCCACCATGAACGGAATAAGGAGACGGCGCCAGCATTAGCTTCATTTCTTCGCCTCTGTTTGTCGCATTGTGTCGCCTCTCACAATCAAGGTCTTCGCGTTTCTATTCAGCTGCTTACTTTTGGATATTGTCGACACGATGTCTGCCTGATTTTGCGGAGACTTAATCAATGTCAGGGGAAATTCACGCCATACCTGGAATGAACAAAAATCGCTATAAGCGCTTTCGGTATCCCCTCAAAAACCTTGTACTATAAAGGAGGCCAGGAGCACTCCCCTTTGATGCGCAGTCGACCCAACCGGGGACGCACAGTAGGATATATTGCTGGTTGATCTTATCCTGATTTCGGATCGGAGACATTGCAACTGATACATGTAGAGCACACGAGGTAAACCCCACGTCTTGTTCTAGGCCTTTGATTTAGCCGTTCCACGGGCTTACGTACCTAGGATAATAACACTGTGCTTCCTGTGATAGGTTCGTCTAATGGTTGGCAGTAATTTTTTGACGCAGTATTTACATGTACTCAGTTATCACAATGCCGAATGTCTTCCGCCGAACCTCTTCTGCCCTTTAAGACAACTTACCGGCCACTTCTACTACAGCGAACGACGACAGATGTATCAACAATTCTTACACGCGTGTACATGCATATATATGTACGAGTGGGCTGTGGGTATTCTGCCCTGGAACTATCAGGAGCCAAGAGAATCCCAAATACAAGAACGTGAGGGATTGCCCCTATTCGCTCGATTGATCGAGGAGGCCCCAGCCTAGTTCCACTCACGTCAGACAATGTCACTCGCAGGCTGGAGGGGGAATCTCGCCTCCCCGTAGCCCAAGTGTTCACATTTGTGCGTACGAAAGCATACTTACTAAAGACAATCCACTCCCAGGCCATAGTTTTTCTTCTACTATCTTCTACTATCCTTGCTATTAGTCCGACTCTATTTATTATGCATATATGTGTACATAGGCATGATATACGGAGACATGACATCGCGTGGCAGTGAGATAAAACTCTGCACTATAGGAGCCATTGTGTATACGATCGATCTACAAGGTTAGTCGGACAAATCAGACGGCGATTGTGTGCAACGGCTCCAGAGGCACGTTATAGACGCAAAGTCTTCATCCACCGTCGACCCCTCGCACGATTGGTGCTCAGGTTATCGTGCAGATCTATATGTATGTGTCATGTCTAGAGCTGCGAGGCCGCCACCGAACTGGCTCGGCAATCATTTAAACCGAACCACATATCCAGATTCCTAGGTTAATGGAATCATGTCATGTTCTCGGCCGCGCCAGGTCCGGGAGTGAACTCTCCGTGGGCCCGGGCATCCTTCTATAGGACAACTTTATAGGTTCTCGCTCCACTCCTGTAGCAAAAGATTCGCGTCCCCAGCTGTTCTTGGAATTTGCACTTATTGATCCTCGTTACACGCGGCGCCCCTCGAGTCCACTTGTTGACAAGTACCGTAAAGATCGATACTAAAGGGGTGAGTAGAAGGCGCGAAAATCTTGACGGTCTAGACGTTGGTCTCTCATTTTTGTAAGGTCAGACTTGGTCTTCTCCTCCTTTATACTACATTCTTTTGTTCGTAGAGCATTATCATCTTGGTTCATTGGTACCCGTTAACCGGGCATGTTCTACCCTCTCCTCCTCGCCGCTCTGACGGTGCTGCAGTGTGTGGTTCATGGTATTCCAATAACAGAAGATGAGGAACTCTTCTGCGAGCCCGGCCTATCTGAAGTCGTTCCTGAAGCTGGCGTGCAACCGGATGATCCCAGGCTCGAGACCACGAGCGTTGGACTGACAGGCCCTCAAGTTTCACTTCTCGTCACCAAGGGCGCCAAGGGAGCTGGTCTCGACTCGAATGTTGCGGAAAAACTGGCGCTGATGGCCTCGAGGGCCGCGACGAGCGAGGGCATCAGGTCCGCTAATGAGTTCGTCAGAGTCGTCGGCGCCGTCAGCGTCTCGGCCGCCGTTGCCGCCCCCCGTAACGCGTCTTCTGCCGTCTGCGCTATGGGTGCGATCGAAGGTCTCGTCCTCGTCAACATGGGAGACTCGCCGGCATCCCGCTGCCTTATTACCGCTGCCGTTGTTGCCGCATCGTCGGGCGAAGACCGGGAAGCCGTCACGAAGATCACCGAAAACACTGCCAGAGCGGTGATTCGAAACGAAAGCTCCATCGATGCAAGTGCCGTCACGACTGAGGCTTCGCTGGGTTGCCAAACAGAAATGTGCCAGGTCGGTATCAAGGCGGCCATCCAGCTCATTAGCAGCGGGTTCAGCGTCAAGACAGCTTTGACGCTCTGCGTGGCCGTCAATACCGCTGCCAAGTACGGTATTAAGCTTGAAATATATGCCGAGATGCTTGTCCAGCAAATTCGGCTGCTCGGCCAGGGAGTCGAGCCTACTAGGGCAGCTCTCAAGGTTGTGGAAGCTACGCAGAGGCTCAAACAGATGGCTCAAGCTGCGACAGACGTCAAAAACGTGACACTCGAGGCCGCCAAAGAGATGGAGAGCCTGCCGTCGCCGGATCTGTCTGAATTGGCTCATGTGTCGGCCGACAGTCCCAAGGCTCAGATGAGCCATCAGATTAGCATGAACATCTCCGCTTCTTCGACGAACCAAGACTTAACCGCTATTGAAACGAGAAAGACGACTTCTATTGAGGAGGTGAGCCGCGATATTGGCCAACCTTCGCTAAGCAAGACCCATGCCGTTATTCAAGCAACCCAAAGCTCATTCTCCTCTCAAATAATGGAATCTTCTTCGGCCGCCCCGATGGCTAAAGTGACGACTGCCGCCCAAAAGGCTCAGATGAGCCATCAGATTAGCATGAATATCTCCGCTTCTTCGACGGACCAAGACTTAGCCGCTATCGAAACGAGAAAGACGACTTCTATTGAGGAGGTGAGCCGCGATATTGGCCAACCTTCGCCGAGCAAGACCCATGCCGTCATTCAAGCAACTCAAAGCTTATTTTCCTCTCCAATGATGGAATCTTCTTCGGCCGCCCCGATGGCTAAAGTGACGACTGCCGCCCTAAAGGCTCAGATAAGCCATCAGATCAGCATGAATATTTCCGCTTCTTCGACGAACCAAGACTTTACCGCTGTTGAAACGAGAAAGACAACTTCTACTGACGTGAGCCGCTATATTGGCCAACCTTTGCTAAGCAAGACCCATGCCGTCATTCAAGCAACTCGAAGCTTATTCTCCTCTCAAACGATGGAATCTTCTTCGGCCGTCCCGATGACCAAAGTCACGACTGCCGCCCAAATAGTCAAGGTCTCTTCCTCTATTTTGACTTCTACAAGTTCTCTCACAAGTCGAATACCGAACCAGTCTTCACACCGTATTGTTGAGAGCTCCCTGACTTCTGCAATGTTGGGGGACAAGGATGCTACGCAAGTAGCCAGAGTCGCCCAAATAGCCAAGGCCTCTTCCTCTATTTCGACGTTTATAAGTTCTCTCACAAGTCGAATACCGAACCAATCTTCACACCGTATAGTTGAGAGCTCCCTGACTTCTTCTTCAATGTTGAGGGACACGGATGCTGCGCAAGTAGCCAGAGTCGCACAAACAGTCAAGGCCTCTCCCTCTATTTCGACGTCTATAAGTTCTCTCACAAGTCGAATACCGAATCAGTCTTCACACCGTATAGTTGAGAGCTCCCTGACTTCTTCTTCAATGTTGAGGGACACGGATGCTGCGCAAGTAGCCAGAGTCGCACAAACAGTCAAGGCCTCTTCCTCTATTTCGACGTCTACAAGTTCTCTCACAAGTCGAATACCCAATCAGTCTTCACACCGTATAGTTGAGAGCTCCCTGACTTCTTCTTCTTCTATGTTGTTGAGGGACACAGATGCTGCGCAAGTAGCCAGAGTCGCGGCCTCACCTGCTCTTGCCACTGGGTTTTCCACTTCGGTTCAAGCTATCGAGCATTCGGCGACTACTATGATGGCCAACATCTTACCCCCTGTCCAAGTGGCCGTTGTCTCTTCCACGTCTCTACCGACGGAGCTTTCCAAGACAACTGATGGGCCGCTTGCTCCCATCACGCAAAGTACACCCTCTACCCTAGCACTAGCAGTCGCCGTCACTTCCTTTTCTCCGACAATGAAGTCGTCCACCTCCTTTTCGCCCGAGAATACTTCCACGGTCAACCAGCAACCGCCAGCGAACGTTGCCGACTCTCAAGAAAACCAAGCTCAGAGCGCGGAATCAAAGGCTGGGACGATCAAGCACGAGAGCTCATCCGAGACTGTCGAGAAGCCTGCAACTTCAGATGCCGAGACCGCAGCTGTCACTCTGCAGCCAGCGCCATCAAGGCCGTGGCGAGACCCCGATACACTCTCGCCGGAGTGTATTGACTCGCTTGAGGAGGAATGTGTAGGCACCGAGGTCTGGTGTGACCGAGATTATTACCAAAGCTCTGACGAGTTTTATGCGTACGCTGACGCTGCTGCGTGTAAGCAGAGCCGCACCAAGAGGCCAACGGTAAGTGAGCCAAGGGGGAGCAAAGATGCACCCAGTCTTGTTGTCTGCATTGTACAGCCGCTGACTGTCAGAACAAGACCGCCCCTGGGCCCGCGGACATGCACCCTGAAGAGCCGAACATCACGACCGACATCTCGAAGCCGGAGAGCAAGACAAACGACCCGACTCCAGCAATGACCCAGGCCCAGGACTCAGAGCTGGCCACTGCAACAGGAGACTCGAGCTCATCCGAAGCACAGAAGCCTGAGTGGAAAGAGCCCAACACAGATTGCACTGGAAACACGGCAGCAGCTCTGGAGAGCTGCTACGGCACCCAAATTTGGTGCAGACTCAAGGCTTATCAGCAAACGATGGAAACATTTGACAATGTCGTGGCCTGCATGCAAAGCCGCAAAAACCACCCAGCATACATCGATGACCTTTTGGTTTGGAAAGAGCCTGGCCAAGATTTCCCCGGCTGCTTTGCTGAGTCGGCCAATGATCCTCAGCGTCTTGAGGCTTGCGTTGGCACGGAAGCATTCTGCGAACGGAAATACTACGAAAACTTCGATGAGGTCTTTGATAATGCCGAGGCTTGCAGGAAGAGCCGCAAGAGACGCCCAGGCCTTGCTGAGGGTCAAAACAAACCAGCCAGCGTTGAAACCCAGAACCCATCTACTGAAGAGCATGAGTCCCACAGCGAGGAGGACGTTTCCTCTCCAGATAATGACGAGGAGCAGATCCCCTCTTCTAATAAATCTACTGTTTCTGACCAAGAGAAAGCTGAGGATTCTTTTACGGACGAAAAGGAGACTCCTTCGGAGCAACAGGTTCCTTCTTCGAAGGACAACAGGGGGTCATCAGTCGACGGGCAGGACCCTCCTACCGAGAAGCAGGACCCTCTGGCGGATGACAGTAATGAAGCTTCCATGGAAGGGCACGACCGTCCCGTGGACGAAAATAAGGAGACTACAGGCGAAGAGCAGAGCCATTCCCCGAACGAGAAAGGAAAGCCTTTCACCGAAGGGCCAGGCAATCCCGTGGACGAAAACAAGGAGGCTTCAACCGGAGAGCAGAGCAATCCCTCGGACGAGAGTAAAGGTGCTTCCACTAAAGGGCAAGGCCATCCTGCGGATACGGATGGAGAGACTTCTACCAAGAGTCAGGATCCTCCTGCGGAGAAACAGGATCCTCTCGTGAATAATGACAACGAGGCTTCGGAAGAGAAAGGTAATCCCGTGGACGATAACAAGGAAGTTTCATCAGCCGAAGAGCAGAGCCATCCACCGAACGAAGACAAAGATGCTTCCAAGGAAGAGCAAGGCCATCCCTCAGACGACCAAGAGGAATCCTCTGCCGAGAGGAAAGATCCTACCGCAGACGGCGACGACGACTCTGAGACCGAAGAGCAAGGCCCTCAGGTGGACAGAAAGAAATGGAGACTTCCCAGACTGGATTCCCCATCCTGCTCAGGACTACTAGGTCATGCGCTCAGGTTCGACGAAAAATGCGTGGGCACAGAGCTCTGGTGTGATCAAGCATTCTACAACCTGACGAGCGACAAGTTCGCCGACGCCAAAGAGTGCAAGAAAAGTCGAGGGCTTAAGATGCCATCCTACGTGGGCGCGTGGAAAGAAGCCAAGAATTCCCCAGAAGACTGCTTCTTCGGTGCCGAAATGTTCACCGAGGATTGCGTCGGCACCGAAATATGGTGCAGCAGAGATTCCTACACCCCTGAGAGTCTTCAGGAGAATTATACCTCCCCTGAGGAGTGCAAGGAACTCCGCTACAACCGACCTATAGACGAGGAGGTCATCGCCACGCTGGCAACGGTACGTCCGTTTCATCACATCAGTTGCGAGTATTGAGCTGACAAGGCGCGAAACAATAGAACATGAGCAGTATTGTAGATGGCACTCATAGCGACATCATCCCGAGCAACGCAACATATGTCTGTTGGATACAAGTAAGCCCATCTCGATTCACCATATGTAGACATTTGGCTTGGCGGCACGCCGACTGACAGGACGCGTAGGGGAAAGCTGGAGACAGTCTATTCTGTGACTGGCAACTACCCAGCGATTGCGAGTACGGGGCTGGATGCTCTCGTGTGGAAGACTTGCCCGATTTCTGTGACAATAACAAGGGATGTGGTTCTTGCTTCATCGGCAAAACCACAAAGGTCCGTATAGAGCTTTCTCCTCAACGAACCGTCACGATGCTGCAGACTACGGACTAACAGCCGCATTCCGTTCCAGAACTTTGTCTGTTATATGCCTCAGGCCAACGAACTGACCGAAATGGGACGAGGTGTCTGTCGACAGACGTGCTTAATATCCGCAGAAAATGCCCTGAACGGTACGGTCCAGGACTACCATGAGGCTCTCGTGGAGAAAGCCTGTGAACTTTATTGTTAGTAAACCATGGGCATGGCGCTTTTTCTGAGACGAGCTCCTGTCTACTAGCGGCAAGGGCTACTTTCTTTGTTGTTGTTTTTTTCCGCATGGGAGTTTTCTGTGGTGTTTTACTCTTTTGTAAGGCGCTCTTGTGAATATGATACTATAATATCCTGGGATCATTTCATGTTGTTGCGAAATTGTTCGCTGTTCATGTTGTTGGTAGGCGTTTACCGCTGTACACGTACATGATCATACTTACAAGTATGCTTGCACAACCTCTCATCTTCAAGAGAATGCGTCTGTATCCTTCTTCCCGGCAGACTGTACACGTTGAGACGGATGTCAAATTAAGATGTGATCTAACACTAGATCCGAAGTCGACTCAGTCTGCCGCCAAGTCAGGGGGCCAGTCTTGTGTCAGCCTACGCGACACTGCAACGGCATCTGCGTTTCATGTGCTCGCTTTCCCCAGTCGCCAGCCATGAACTACGAATAGCAAAGAGGAGAAAAGGTCGACGTCACCATCATACGGTGCCCTCGGCCAATTCGGGCCTGGCCGCTTCACCGTCAACTCGCCATGTCGTCCGTCGGCCGTAGCGAACCACTGACGGTATCGTGAATTAAACATTGATGTATGTTCGATTGGGTATACAAGACTTCGACCGCTTCAGCCACTAGGTCTAAGCAAAACGACACGCACTGGATCTCTCATAGCCTGACGGATCCAGCGTCACATTTTCTCTTCCATCCCCAACTCTCACGAATCGACGTGGACGTGCACTCCGGCATGTTCCGCATGCACCGCTCTTCTCCGTCTCTTGCCACCAAAGCGGAAGGGTTGTCTGAGAAATGAGGCCAAGAGGGCCAGCACACCCGTGACGAAGAACATGATGAGGGCAATGATGGCTAGAATCCAGCTAGCCTTAACCGAGGCACATAATCGGAATGCTTCGTCAGTCAGGGCTGTGCGAAAGAAGCGACGGACGAGACAGGAAAATTGGATGAAGCGCAGTCTGACGACGCCGCCGATCAGGGCTCCCATGATGCCGAAGTCGATGACGGCCACCAGTTTGCCGTCAATCTCGACGGCAAACATGCTGAGGACTGTGAGGAGTGACCAGCCGAGGGCCACGATGGAGACGATGAAGATGATGGCCACTCCCTCTGGCAATAGCCTAATGTCGACGAAGCCAAATCGAGACAAGGTGACGTCGGTGAACCAGCCAAGGAGACCGACGATGGGCGTCTAGAAATGCAGGCATCAGCATCGTGACAGCTGTAGAGGGTGAGGCGAACGACTCACCAAGAGCAAGAATATTTGGAACAAGCGTACTCCTAAGTACGCCAGCGCGAGAATAGGCGGAGGAGTAAAGACGCCCATGGTGTAGGCTCGTCCAACTTGGAAGGAGTGTAGGAAAGAGTAGTCTTCTCAAAACTCGGTGGTCGTGGCCGGTCTTCAAGGGTGTTTCCGCCAGCAGCTGCACTTTGACGGTGAATGGGCGTATGGTAAAGAAAGAGGACGCAGTAAGACAAGAGCTGTCGACGAGGAAAGGAAGAATGTTGAATGGCGCAGGGCCCGGGATCACTCTATAGGGGAAGAGAATGTTAGTACGAAGAGGAAACGACAGCTCATGACATCAAGAATGGCATTGGATGATAACCTTGATCCACTTGATGAGCGTTGGTCCGATGGCTTAATGTAGAGAAGAAGACGGCGCGGACGCAGCGCGAACGGGTGGATTCGTGCTGGAAGCTTTATATATGATGCTAGAAACCTTGTGGCGCCCATCGTAAGATGGCCATAACATCAATACTAACTATATGTCCTGAGGGGGCGAGTAATTGCGACAAGCGCTGTGCCTAGTCAGGACGGCAGACGGGAACAGGGAGTAGGGAAGGGTGCTGTGCTTGAATCAGAGAATGGGGATCCCCACGTGTTGTAAACCAGCTTAGGACAAGCAATGACGCTGTTTGTGTGGAGGGGGTGTTCGCCTTACTCGGTCCCAAGTGTCATCCGGAGTCTGCATCTCGCCCAGCTAAGCGTCGGATACTTTGCCGGAGAAGATGGATCATGAATATGCTTAACCCCAACCCCAGAAGCAGAAGACATGGACAGGGAGCTGATCCGATGCATTGACATCGGAAGCAGGCACCGTACATCCATTGTTAGAGACACGAGCTGAGCTCGTCGCATGCTTTGGATACAAGCTTGTGTTTACCAGAGCAGAGTGTGGGTAAACAGTTCCGTCAGGCAGACAATTGAGACGAGCAAAACCCAGTGGCGCAGCACGCTGGCGTCGCGACAGGACGGACATCGGGAACAAGTGACAAGACACTGACGGGGGTCACATGAAATTGCAGCAGGCTAAAGTGAAAAGAACAAAAAAAAAACTACCCTTTGGTTTCCTGCTGGCCCCGTCTGAGGTGCAACTAGTTCCGGAGAGTTGAGGCCGGCGCTAGCAGCCCGCGCCTTTTTGGCTCCGGTGTGAGATGAAACGACTGGGTGAAGCAGCGGCCCCGGAGAGGCTGTGCGCGGAATCCCCGCCGACGAGGAAGGGTTGAGATGTTGAGTCTGCCCGTCAGTCAAGGCGAGCAGATGGGGTCTCTTTTGGTTGGATAAGTGGGAGATGGCGGATGCTTGTTGCTGAGGGGTTTTGGTATACTGTAACTGCTTGGGCTTTCACAATCTCTGGCTCGAGGGGAATAAAGACGTGGATGACGTAGTCAGGAGTGTCGTACGAATCAGTAGTTCACGCCAGAGTGATACGGCCGAGGGCGAGTAATTGAGGCCGAGTATAGCAGCCCAAGGGGATTGGTTCGCTAGGGGTATGACACGTACGAGAAAATAGAACAACGATGGCTTATAGGCGACGATAGCCACAAGTCAGGTTCAACGTTCTGGATTCGAGGCCGGACGGACCGGACTTTGAAGCCGGAGCCGCAGCCGAACCAGCACCAGCGGTACGAGTAATAGGCATGAAGAAGAGTACATAGTGATTGTTGTCGTACAAAGTACGAAGACTATTTGTATAACCATCAACTCGTGATGCACGGCTCTTCAATGCCGGGTGGAGCGGGCCGGACTTGATAGAATCCGGGGCGCCGTTGGTGGGTCTCACCCAGGCTGAAGACTATCTTCACTCTTTGTCACCAAACTATGTTCTCGTCCGCATTCGGTATCCCGTCAAGGTAGGTAACAGCTTCGAGAAGAGCCGAGAGAAAGATTTCATCCAGCCGTTGAAACTCGACGGTTAAACGAGGGAAGAAGAGAGTGGAGGGGGGGAAGGTGGCATCTCTCCCCGCTTTGTCCGACATTTTCCTTCTCCTGCTCTTTCCTCCTTCCTCCTTCCTCCCTCCTTCCTTCTCCTCCGCTTCAGCCTCTTCTAAGCCTCAGCCTCAGCCTCAATCTTCCATCTTTGTCAGACACCATCAATTGCTCTCTCTCCTCTTCTTCGTCATGGTTAGCACGCGCTCCACCTCGTCGCGCACCGCCAGCGACAGTCGTCTCGCGTCCGGCGACTCCTCACCTCCTATGACGCCTCCCATCAAAGTGGCTAAGCGCTCCAAGCGGAGCAGCAGAAGAGTGGCGAGCGCCGCCGGCTGGACGCACACTCCTTCGCGCGCCACGCTCTTCTGGATGGCTGTTTCGCTACCCCTCGTCGCGTGGGATACCGTCTATGTGCTCGGTCGGCCTCATACAATGGAGGGCGGCGCGCTGCATTGGCCGTTGTGGGTGCCGTACAAGCTCTATGGCGAGGTGGATCATATCTACGGCTGGAAGGCATTCAATGCCCGCAATGGCTTTACCGCTGCCCAGGGGTTACTCAACCTCGTTGAGACGGCCATGTATTTGTTCTACTTGGGAATCTTCGTTGGCTCGCCGTCGCGACGATTGACGGGGAGGCCTGCTGCTGTTGCTGTCCTCGTCGGCTTCAGCGCTGCTGTCATGACACTGAGCAAGACATTACTCTACTGTAAGTGAGCCCTACCCTTTGCTCTCCCTGTCTTGCGCTGACGCCCCACATCCAGGGATGAACGAATACTACAGCGGCTTCGACAACATCGGCCACAACCCTCTACTCGACCTCGTCTACCTCTGGATCATCCCCAAGTCCGTTGTCCATCCCCTCCACTCCTCCCCCATACAGCGCTGACCTCGGCCTACAGCGGTGCCTGGCTCGTCGGCTCGTCGTACATGATCTGGAATCTCGGCAGCGACATCCTCGACGGACTCGAGACTGCCGCGTCCCACGCCAAACAAGAATAGGATATCATTCACGGCAAGCATTCATGTCGAGCCGGCCTAGTAGGCAGATGGGGAAAAGAAGGGTGGGGAAATTGCACGCCATCGGTTTGACGCCCTTTGTGAGGGAATGTGAAGCCAAGGCAAGCCACGCCTCCCAAACGAGACGCCGATCCAGAAGATTGAGATGAAGTAGGATAAAAGGGAAATAGTCTCGTCATCTCGAGCTAGTTGGTCCAGTCCCAACGGACGATGGGGGTATCAGATGATCAGGAAAGACAAGAATGAAAAAGAAAAGACGTGAGAAATGATGGACTGCTTTTTTTTTTCCAACCCCCGCCGATACTTGCCCTCACCCCTTCTTTGTCGTTGTTTTTTTACCCCCCCCCCCCCCCCCCCCCCCCCCTTTTTTTTTTGCTTCACCTTCACCTCAGTAAGGGCCTCGTCTTCGTCGCCAAAGCCTCCCTCATCGCATCTCGGTTAGCCCGCCCAGGTCGGAATACTGTTCCCACGCCGGCAAAACGTCGCCACTTCCCTCGAGAAAGGCCTGCATGGCGGTCCAGTCAGCCGAGTCGCGAGCGATGATGCGCGGTTCCTCGTCGATAACATTGGGCAGAGAGTGATGAGTCGGTAGAGGTTTCGACTCGGTTGCGATTCCACCTTGCAGCATGGCAATGCCTCCGGCCAACATGCTACGGCTCTCGTGGTAGAAGCCTTCGAAAGCGGCGCTGACGGGCCTTCGTGATAATGAGTTGGTCTTGCTGACGCCGGATCGGGGAGAAGAAGGGTCAGGCTGACTCCATCGACGCCGCTTCTGAACCACGGGCTCGGAGATGGCGTCGGCAAGGAGTGATGTCGCCGCCGAGCTAGTCACGGGGCTCGCTGTGCTGGTGAAAGCCGAGCTCGACTGTGAAGCCGTCGAGCAGCTTCGACTGGCCCACTGAATAGAGGCGTGGTTGGATGTTCCGTTTCCGTAGCCATCGACGACAATCTCGTGATATAGTGCTTTGCAAGGTGACGGCGGAACCGATGTCTGCACCACCGATGCCGAACTCGTCGACGAGGCGGCTCGGCGCAGCCTGCGAACCGACCTGCGGATAGTCGAGTTGCGACTGAGAACGCGGTTGAACGACTTGGACCGCTCTACCATGGCTATCGACGAGGGCGTCGCTCCGCCGAAGCTTGCTGACCGTGGGAGCGGCGCTCGGGGTGTTGAAGGCTGCTGCGTCAGTGCGAGATAGTCGATGTCCGGCTTGATCTCGATGCGCAACCGGGGAGTATGCGGCCTGTTGATGGCAGTAGTAGACGGTGCCAACTGCTCAACTTTATCGCATTCTCGCCTGCCCGTTTCCCACGGTGGTATGGTGTCGCCAACGAGCAGGTAGGGAGCATCGACATCATCGCGAATTCCTTGCGGGCGGCGTGTGGCGCAGCGAAGGGTTTGATGGACGGCGTATATTAATATCCAGCGCACTTTGCGGGCGTCGGCCGGCGACACTCGCTCATTACGGCCCGTCCGGTGAGGCGACAGGACCGAATCCTCCTCGAAGCGACGATAAGCGCGCAAGAGTTCATTGCGGTCATCGTCTTGCCGTCTGTTGGTAGCCCGAAGCAGAGCGGCGTGGTCCATCCGACGATTATCAGCCGCTCTCCTCCCGCCTAGACGAGCCAGCCAGGTACTACGTCGAGGCGGACTGTCCCGGCGCGGCAGCAGCGGTAAGGGGTGGCGAAGCGGCTCGTAACGGTTCCGAGCGTCGATGTTCTGAACCAGCTGCAAGACGCAGATTCCCCCGACGGCATCCGAGGGCATCACGTCGAGACGGGTGAAGGCTCCGTCCTGGAGATGGTCGTACAAGGAGGCAAAGTCGCGACTCATGACACGGTAGACGGCAGCGTTGAAGCTTCGTGGGGGGTAGTAGCCGAATTTGGCGCTGTAAAACGCCATTAGGAAGCTTCTGAACCTCTCGAGATGACAGCGAATCCCTGCTGAGATTCCGACGTGAGCTGCGTCGAGTTCGTCGTCGAGGAAGTTGCTGAGCATGGCCGACGTTCCAGCGAGACGGGCGTCGATGACGGACCTCGCTCGGGCAATGAGTGACTTGGACTCGACGCTGACGTTCTGCGAAAGAAAAAAAAACAAGGAGGATGGTGTTAGAGACGAGTAGAAGAAGTAGATAGGGCACCTAGTCATGGATCAAGGGGAAAAGGGGGGAAGGGGAAGCCATACCTCGTACTCTGGACTCGCAGCAAGCCGCTCGCTCATGCCAACGCAGTGAGCAAAAGCCTCGCGATATAGGCCAGCCAAATGAGCAGCCTCAGCAAAGGAAAGCAAGGCAGCAGCACGATGCGGTTTATTGGCCAAGTGCAAGAAACCCCGATCAGCGAGATAATCGAGGAGATCAGCGGCGCAATCAGCGGAAGAAACGATGCGAAACTGTCGCATGCTCGACAATAGCGTAACCAGAGACGGTCCCAGATGACGACCGACGAGTGCAGCTCCAACCGCCCAGGCGAGTAAGTTTCGCATCGCCAGTTGATGATGGCTATCATCGGTCGTCGACGGCACAAATAACTCGACCGTCCGTCCGGGATTCAGACGACACCATCGACCAGCCTCGGCAGCAGATCTCGGCGCTCGCCCGTCGATGACACCGAATCGCTCCACCAGAGGTTGGCATCCGGCCGCGAGCAAGGCCGATAGCGGGAGGCGGAAAGCCGGCGCGGCGCGGGGCCGGCTCCGGGAGTGGAGATAGACGAGGCAGTTTCCGGACGGATACCAGAGATCCTATTTTTTTTTCGAGAAGAGGGGGGAAGAGGGTCAGCAATTCATTGTTTATTTTTTTGGAGGGGGGTTCTTTCTTTCTTCTTTTCTTTCTTCCTTTTAGGTAATCGGAGAGATTTATCAGATGGTTATTTACCCTCATCGACAACTCCCACCACGTGCCCGTCCCCCCGGGCCCATCCCAGCGCCACAGCGACGCGCTCGAGACGGCCATGTTTTTTTTTTTTTGTAACCTTTTTGGCCTTCCGGTGTTCACAATCTCTCGCTCGGCGCCAGCATCCCGGGCGAGAGAAAGTGAACAGCTCTCCCGAAAGGAAGAAAAAAGTTCGAAAAAAAAAAGAAGAAAAGAAAAGAAAAGAAAAGAACGAA
>LAZP02000477.1:0-16169 GCA_001272575.2 Ophiocordyceps unilateralis
CCCCCCCCCCCCCCCAAACATTGCCACAATGGCACCCTCCCCCGGCCCGCCGCAAATCCTCACCAACAATTTAACCTACACCTTCGCCACTCACGCAACCGGCATCCGCAACATCACACTCGACCTCCCCCCCCGCTCAAGGACGCTCCTCATCGGCGCCAACGGCTCCGGCAAGACGACGCTCTTGCGGCTCCTAGCAGGCCAGCGCCTCGCCCCGGCCGGCTCCGTCTCCGTCTGCGGCCTCGATCCTTTCGCTCTGCCGCTCGAGGGCGTCACCTATCTCGGCCTCGAGTGGGTGCTCAACCCCGTCGTCCGCGGCAATGATATTCCCGTCACCCATCTCCTTCGCTCCGTTGGCGGCGATGCTTTTCCTCGGAGGCGCGATGATCTCGTCGCGCTACTTGATGTCGATGTCCGGTGGCGTATGCATGCCATCTCGGATGGTGAGAGGCGAAGGGTACAGTTGGCCATGGGTCTTCTTCGCCCTTGGTCTGTTCTCTTTCTCGATGAGATCACCGTCGATCTCGACGTTCTCGCTAGGGCGCGCTTTCTCGCTTGGTTAAGGGACGAGACTGATTCCCGCGACTGCTCCATCGTCTACGCCACTCATATCCTCGATAATTTGGCCGAGTGGCCCACCCATCTCGTTCACATGCATCTCGGTGCCGTCAAGGAATGGGGTCCGGCCGAGGAAATGCTCCGCTCCGTCGACGAAAAAACCATATCCCCGTCTGGTAATAGTCGCCTCGGTGACCTTGCGCTTCGCTGGCTCGAGGCCGACCTTGCCGACCGAGGGCCGCGTGACCGCACCAATCTGGGCTCCGAAGGCAAGACGTATGGCTTCGGTGACACCAACATCGGTGGCTACGGTTACGAATCGAGAAAAAGCGAGGCGTAGTTGTCATTTGGCCTTCTATTTCTCTGGTTGTCAGCCCCAGCTCGTTGTGTTTGTCTAGAAACATCAGGCGTTGGACAAGGATGTTCCAGGCATGATTCCTGTCGTTAACGACGCCCTCACGTCTTTCAAGGGGTTAGCCTGTCTGAGGATCCATATAAAAATAGTCAGACTGCCATCCATTCACTGCGACGTCTGCGGCTGCGAGGCAGTCGCCTGAGAAGAGCAAGAAGCCGCGGCCTGAGCAGCCTGGGCACCCGCCCTCGCCTCCATGGAATTCTTCAGCACCGTCATGGTATTCTTCAACAGCTCCGTCACGCCGGGGAGACCCTTATCGCTCAACGACCGCAGCACATCGATGCGGTACTCCTGCCAACTGAGCTTGACGCCCCCCGCAGCAGTCAGCTTGGCCAGGCTTCCCTGCGTCACCGGCCCAGCATGTCTCGTTTGGAGGGTATCCACGGATGAGTCCTCGAGCTCGCGCACGCGGCGGATGCTCTGCAGACACAGGACGGGCGCGTGCGAGATAGAAAAGAGCGTCGCCAGGGATGACGTCCTGTCGACGGTCGAGACGTAGGCTTCGAGCGCCGAGACAGTCGGACGCGGCACCATGCAGCCTCGCGCGTTGGTATCGGTGTCGCTGAAGGCGCGCGCGCGCCAGAAGCAGTTGCACATGTCCATGAGGAAGCCGTTGTAGCGATTGACGTATGCTCGATCGTAGGAAAGCGCGTCGATGCGTGAGCTGCCGTCATGTCGGGCCTTAAACGACATGGCCGTCTCGAAGCCCTTTTTGTAGCAGGCTAAGATGCTGCAGAGACGCGACACAGTGGCGAGCGACGAGCTGAAGAAGAGCGTGTAGACGAGCACCGATGGCGGCAGCTCGATACGAATGTGCAGTTTGAGCACGTCGTCGCTCACCAGACGCACCGTTTGCTCGTAAAAGGAGAGGATGGCCGATTCCGCCGCCACTCCGGGCGCTGTCTGGAGAACCGTGAGCGCCAGGCGGCTAACGTGGCGGATGAGCGGCGCGATGATCTGGTTGGCATTGGGAGGGATGTCGTCGGCGGAGCGCAGAACGGCGATCCAACCGTCGAGGAGTTTGGTGTATAGCGAGAGTAGGGCAATCTGCGTGGTCGGAGAGTCATCCTGGATTGCCTTCTCGAGCGGCTGGAAGACGTGCCGATACAGTTCTATGAAAGCGTTAGATCAAACCGACACGTCAGAGTCATGGGGCGAACTGACCTGCAAAATCGTGGATGGGGGCATGACTGACGAGATCAAAGACAATGCCCCGGTAGCCAGAGCCGTCCCAGGCCTCGGCAAAGCGAGGGAAGAAGTCAAGAAACACCGGTGGCAGTGTCTAAGACAGTTAGACCGACTCTCCCAACGAGGAGGCGAGACAGTCTCTCACCTTGGTCTGCACGACGAAATCGCGGACTACCGCCAAGACAGCCCATAGCGTCTCCTCGTCCGCATCTCCCTCGACAAAGTCCCGCAACACCGAGATCAACCAGTTGGAAATTCGTCGTTGCGACTCCGCTCCAGGTCTCAGCATGAGCAGCTTCTGGAGGAGCGGATCGGCGAGGACGGCGACAAGCTGATTCGGCAGTTCTAGCTTCTCCAAGCTCTGGACGAAGCTCTCGACGCTATCAATCTCTTCCAGCGTGACCGACTCCTGCCCACCATTAGCCGTCCTTGTCTCGATGAGCCAAGAGGGCAACGCACCTCCGTCGCTTGGGTCGTCTGCACCACGGGGATAAGCCCGTAAGAACGGTTCACCGGCTTGTTCACTCTGAAGCCGTGCCGCGGGCCGGTGAAGCGCCCCTCGGCATGCCGCAGATGGGCCTCTTGGATCTCGTCGAGCCTTGCGCGCCAGTGCACATCAGGATGCTATTTAACGTCAGCCACGAGGCCAACCATGACGCGCCAATTGCATACCTTGAAAGCCGAGGCCCTGCCGCGCACAGCCTCGCCCACGATGATTTCGGGGTAGTAATCTTTAAAGACCCGGAGCAGGCCAACGATGGATGGATCGTTGCCTGTCTGCCTTGAAAGATCAAGCCTGTTCACAGGTCAGCGACACGACTGGCCGGAACGCGACAAACGAGCACCTACAGAGCTTGGATTCGAAACGGCCTGACGTGCTTCCTCCTCGTGATCAGAGCAAGCAGATGGGCGAGCTGCGGCCTGCAAAGTCATCAACAAATAACTTCCTCGACGAGGCTAAAGGACAGCGTACCGAATCGCGGCGGTATCAAGCAGGTTAAATAAAACCGGATACGCCCTCGTCAAAACAGCGCGCTCCTCCAGCACATGAAAGACCATGACCAGCCACTTCATCAAAGCGGCCTGCAGCCCAAGCGACGGCTTCTGCGCGCCATGACCGAGCGCACAGACGATCCTCAGTACGACCCGTCGCGAGATCCTACCCTTGGGGTAAAGATTGCGCGCCACCGTCGCGAGGCTCGCCTGGTCGAGGAAGCTGGGGGTGGTGATGAGCTTGACGAGTTGCTCGAGAGCATCTTCCGATAAGCCGCCTTCGTAGGCGAGAGACGCGAGTCGAGCGACCGTCGGCTTGATGCTCGTGGAACGCGACTTGGGAGGGATCCTGGACGCTGCGGCCGTCAGAGAGCGAGAAACCGCCGACCAAGTGTGGCAAATGCTTACCGCCGATGACGTCTTGCGTGAGGAGGTCGATGGCGTCGTCGCCAGCGGGCGCCATGCCGTCTTGCTGATGCTAGTAGGAATCTTGAGCTTTCCCAAAGCGTTGGTGGTGCTGCGGACGCGTCCGAGGTGGAGATGTGAGGCGCGGAGCCAAAGTAGGGGTACTACTGCTCTGGTGTACGACAGCTACCGAAAAAAGGTATCCATACTTTTTCACCTCAGCCTCGTCGCGACACGCTTTCTTCATCCGCAGCCTCGTCATTAACCGTCGGTCTGAACCATCAGAGGCACTTCACTTGTAATAGTTATCGACATTAATTATCTGATCTCTAGCACACGTCTTAGCAAAAGTTAATGACTGCCGCCACAGTCCATCCCGCCCATACTCTGGAGCTTGGTTACGCACGAACTGTTGTAAACAGATCGTCTTGATCCCTCGCAGCCGAAATCCGATCCCGGTCCTCACCTACGCCTTCCTTCAAAACACGGGCCCTTGCCCTTCACTCCTTTTTGTCCCGCCTTCAATCCTGCGTCGTCATCGTGTCTCGTAACAAACAATCAACGAGCCCACTTGGAAAAGTCAACCGACTCTACCAACGGGTTCGCCGCTGCCGGCGCCGGCAGCTCCGTATCGTTCGACGCAGCCGATGTCGAAAGCGTCGACGACCGATGCGACGCTTGCTCGCTCGCGCTCGTGAAAAAGGTTGCCACGCTCGTCCGCCGCAAGCTGCTCAGGCTATCTCTCACACTGCTGCCGGCGCGCGCTGCCTCCGGCTGTTGACCACCAGACAGCGCCGTGCCCGGTGGAGATGTGGCCGCCGCCGCCGCCGCCGGCGTCTTGGGCCCGTGTCTATCGCGGAGCCGCTTAATCTCTCGCAGCCTGGCGCTCCACGAGCTGATATGTTCGCCTCCCTCTTGGTTGTGCCACACCACCGAGAACATGCAGGCATTGAGGGCCAGAAGCCGGACAAAGCCGGGAAGGGCCTTGAGCGATATCATCTTCGTCTCCGAGGCGGGTGACACTTCGGGAAAGCCAGGCTTGCTCATCACCTGCACCCTGTAAAAGGGCTGCTTCCGCCCTAGGCTCGCCTCCGCTTCCGCCTCGCGCATCGCGATGAACGAGGCACGCGACGCCGGCGTGATGACAATGTTGACAAAATTGAACTGGCTGGGGAACGTGTCGAACCGGAAGGGCAGGCCTGAGTCGTTGAAGATGATGCTGACAAAATCGTTGCCAATGTGTCTTTTCTTCATCGTGCAGTTGGCATCCCGCTTCAAATCCGTGGGCATCTGCGTCGTGACGTGGAAGACAATCTCCGTCACTCTGTCTCTCCAGCAAAAGGTGTACTCGCCGTCCGAGTCGTATTCGCGATCCAGGCCCTGCGTGTTGAGCTTGGCTCCCTTGAGCTTCGTCAATGTCCCAAGATTGTTGAGGAACTTGACGTAGTCTTTGCTGCCGGAGACATTGGCCAAGATATCGACTTCCTGCGTCTGGCCCTCGCCGATGTAAATGACGCCCACCTTGTGTCCGTCGAGGCTCGAATTCCTGTCAAAGACCCGGATAGCGCGCTCCGTGGCCTCGTCATTGGGTAAAGGGATGGGGCGAGCCGACTCAAACGTCTGCGGCACCGGAGCCATCAGCTGGACGAGCAGATGACTGGGAAGAACGGCGTTGGACGTTGCCCGGCCCTCGCGGCTGGCATCGACGTGAGCCTCCGTCTGGTGCAGCGGCCGGGGCCTCAACGTCTCCCGGACCGTATAGGCTGATGTTCCCGAAGGCTGTCTTTTGATAATCTGAGCCCACCCAGACGCCGTGGCCTGCTTGATGGTGATGATGCTGTTGCCCAGGAGCCACTGCTTCTTAGTAATGGCTCCGTACCGATCCTCGGTGAAGTACGGGTCCTCGGCCGACTCGCCCACGTCGGCGAAAGCAACCCTCTGCATGAAGTCGATGGACGTCAGGGCTTGGTCGTCGGCCGCTTGTCCGCAGCCGTCGCCGTCAACGAAGAGCTTTCTGACGATCCACCCTACGTGGTGGGCCCGATCCTGGAGCTTCAGCGCAAGAAACCAGAACAGTATGACGTGATAGGCCATTGCGTGTACGTATTGCGGAAGCTCGTCTGAAGGGCTCGCCTCGACAGGGTTCGAACCTGGCGTTACAGGTGCCGAGGCTTCACTAACATGGCTGCTGCGGTTCGACTGCCGCTTCTCTCTGGCGTATTCGAGGTAGCGGAAGCAGATGCCGAACACGATCCGGTAGTCGTCCTCCCGGAAATTGACGAAGACGTCGTGAAGGCGGCTCAGCGAGGCCAGAAACTCGAGGATATGAACGGAGACGTGAGGTTGCGTGATGATAGCCGCCATCTGGTGGAGCACTTGGATCAGGCACTTGCTCGTGGATAGCGGAAGTTCGTGACAACAGATGGACAAGGCGTGGATGCAGTATTTGGCGGTTCGCTCCCATGTGGCGATGCCATAGGCAAAGGTTTTGACAATGTCATCCTCGTCGCTCTTGGTAAAATGCTCATGATAGCTTAGAATCATAGTCAAGCTGTGGAAGAGACAGATCGCCACATCGGCGCGGCGGAGCCCCGAGACAACCGGCGGCTCCTGGAAACCGTTCGTCCGGATCTGCTCGCAGATGATTCGTCGGAGTTCTTGGACCTGCGGGATCGCATCCCTGAAGATGGCGTGGTTGCTCAGCTGGGACGGCAGGTGGACCAGGGCAAAGCTGTATACTTCCCAGTCACTGGCCTGAAGAATAATCAAGACGGCGCTGAGCCATGCCGACATGTTCAGTGTTGAGGTCTGGGGAGCCTTGACCTCGCCGGACCCGTCCTCAGCAACAGGCGATGCACGGGACACCAATATAGGACTGACGAGCTTGGGAATCGCGTCTGGAAGAGCGGCCGCATCGGGATAGCTCCACATCTGACAATACTTTTGCTGCACGCTCTTGGTGCCGCTGGGAGTGCGGACCGGGATGCTCCTCTCGTGCGTCGGCCCCTGACCGAATGATATACCGCGCGATGAGCGGGACTGCGCCACATGCTCGCTCTTCGATAGCCTGAAAGACTGGGCCATCTCCTCAGCCTGCTTCCTGGCGATGGAGGCCTCGGTGCGACACATGGCGTTGGCCAAGAAGCTGTTCTCCGGATCATCGGTGACGAAAACCCGGTTAGCCCAGTCCGCGCGTAATCGAAACAATAGCTTCATCGCCGTGAGCCGAGCATCGACCTCGCAGTGGCTCGTCCTGGCAATACCGACAAGCGCGTTGAAGAGTCGCACACTCTTCTCACCGTGGGAGTTGACGACCTGGAGGAACATCTTGATGTAGCAACGCGTCACGATGTTGGACGGCGACTGGTCCACGGCAGTGGGGAGAACGCCGGAAGTCGAAGGCGACTGAGGCGCGGGAGTGGCGGGTGACGACATGGGCGACTTGAGCCGATCGTCGACGATTTCTCTGAGCTTGTCAACGACGTAATCGAACAGCTCCATGTCACAGGACTCGACGACCGAGGTCATGAGTGACATGACGGCCTCCAGCACCGGTAAGTCCGTCTCTTCGGAGACGTTTCGCAGGACGCTTTCGGCCAGGCGTGGAATGAGGTTCTGCTCCGCACCGTCGCCGACGAGATCAACAATTTCGTATGCGTCCATGGTGGTCTGCAACGCTCGCAGTCGCGTCTCCGAACTCAGCTTGCGGTTACTGAAGAAGGCCTCGAGTACCAAGGACAGGTTCTCCTCCCATCGGAGGTCGGAAGGTGAGCAGCATCGAAACTCTTGAAAGTAGTCGAGCACCGTTCTCACCGTCACGTCCGGGAGAAGCGGATTCACCTCGGCAAAGAACCTAATGATGGTTTCTCGCGGGATAAAGTCACCCGACTTGTCTTTGACAATGTCGTCGAGCCTGCGAATGAGTCTCATGAGCTCGCGTTCGACCAACGCCTCTGGAGCCTCGTCCGTGGCGGGGCTGGTGCCTCGCTTCCTGTCCGGATCGCCGTTGACCCTTTTCCTGCATTCGGCTGCTACATCGAGACAACCTGACCAGTCTTCGTCGACGATCAGACGATGGGTTTTCCCGCACCCATCGTCGAACAGGGAGTTGATCAGCTGGAGTAGTGCAGCACAGACTCGAGGGGACGATGATGCCTTCACAGTGTTTGAGAGACCATCGACGAGTGGTGCGTACGGCACCGTCGGATAGCCCTTGTCCGCCGACTTGGACAGCAGCTTTTGCAGCACCGCGAGGGAGCCCTTGACCTCTCTGCTCGTATCCTTGTCACTGAGAGCGTCGGTGGGACGGTTTCGAAGAATGTCCAGCATGACGCGGACGACAGCTTGGCCATTGTGAGACTTGCAGAGATTTGCGATGTTGTGCCACGACTTCTTTTGCAAGGCGGGCACCATGCAGAATATGGAGGCAAGCACCTGAACACAATCCTTGAGCTTGCGGGGAGGGATTGCCCCAAAGGTAACGATGGCATCGAGGATGCCGATGCAGGACCGGAGGTCGTCTTCCACGCTCGTGTTCATGCAGATGGCGAGAAGGCTGTCGAGGAGCTCCGTGACGGACGCTTCGTTTGCAGTGTTGAAGCTGAACTTGATGACATCGTGAAAGAACTGAAAGAGCTGCGTCAGGTTATTCTCCTCGCCAGATGCGGCCGCTCTGCCCCGAGACGAGCTTCTCTGACCCCGAGTCGACTGCGCATTCCTCCGAGCCTTGCGTGCTGCCTTATAAGCACCCTGAAGCCAGCTCGTCAGGAGTGGAACAATATCGTAGTCGAAGCCTGTCACGATGCGGCCACGGTTGGTGAGGTCGACGAGGGCGGCAAGCTGCAGATGAAAGTCTTCCGGGTTCACCGTGGCAGAAAAGGTTTGGAAGTACTCCCGACGCTCTAGATCTGAGGAAGAGGGATGTTTGGCGCACTCTGTCAATAACTCCCAGCCTGCTGTCCGCATACTAGCCGAGTTGTCGGGCTCGATCATGTCTTTGGCGGCATACCATATGTCGAGAACAGGATTCACGGGATACTCGACGACGGCGTACTTGAGAGTGCCGGCGGCGGAAATTCGGTCGCTGGGGACACCGCTCCTGAGGAGCTCCAAGGCATCCATGTGGTTGGTCGACAGCTCCCGAGCGCTCCACGAACTGGCGTGGACGAACTCGGTTCTTGGAGGAGGCGCAGCCGAAGAGAGATTTGGTAGCGCTCTGTCACCTCTAGAAATAGTCAGAGTGCGGAAGACGTTGCTAAAGCCACCTTGGCGTGTCGAGCTGGGCGACGAAGTATCATCTTCGGGCTGCGGGGACATGTGCTCGGCTGATGATGCTTTGATTTTTAGCAGCCGAGAGTAACCTCTGTCGAGGATAACGTCAGTGGGGAATAGACAAGGTCGGTTTGTGGGTTCGAAGTCGCGAGACAGTGGCGAGATTTACCGGAGGGAAAAGAGCCTTCAGGGTAACATGGGGCTCCGGCGAAGAGAACACGGCACCAGGTTACCCCGCGGGCAGAGTGCTCGAAGTCTGCGGAACAACTAGCTGTCGTCGAGACCTGCTTGCTCTGACATGAGGACAAAGCTGCGCGAGGTGGGAGAGGAGGCGAAGCGGATTCGAAGGTCGGATTTGGAAGGAAGAACTCGAGGTCGAGGGCTGCTTGGCTTGCAGCTGGCAGGAGGAGAAATGGGCGCTAGAGCGAACCCACATGAAGAGACAGAGATGGAGGAGTCTGCGGGTTTCGAGTGTGATTGTGTGCAACTTGGGGGCATAATAAGCCTGAAAGCCTGAGGAGCCCGAAAGGTGAGTGGCTGCCAAGGCTGGAGGTTGTTTCTGCCGCTCGGCGATCGATTGGCGAAGTTGTGGAGGGGTGCCCGCATGACTAAGGCAGGCACTAACTTTATGCGCGTAAACTCCTGGGCTGCTGCACGTGATACGGAATGTTCCTGGAAGCGGATCCTCCAAATTCCCAATTCCCCCCCCCCCCCGGCCCGTTTCGGAGCCGTTCGGCCAAGATACGTACCGGCGATAAGGGACCGGCCTCTGCAAGATGAATGAATGAGGGGCGGCAGCTCCAAGGGGGGGAAAAACACCAAAAAAAAAACAAACATCGTCGTCACCTTCACCATCTGCCCGCTCTCTCGGACCCTCTACACGATGGCGGCCGACATCGGGCACATTGCCCAGCTGTTGGACGCAACGCTGGACCCTGCTCAGCATAGAAAGGGTGAGTCTGAGCCCCAAAGCCCCTGCCATCTCTTCGCTTCCTCATGCACCATCACAGCCGAGACGGCTCTGAAGCAAGAGGCGGCCAAACCGCAGTATTCGCTGAGCCTTCTCAACATCGTCAGCTCCGACTCGCTACCCGCAACCACTCGACTTTCTGCGTCTTTGGCCTTCAAGAACTTTGTCCGTTCCAACTATGTGGTGCGTCTTTGAAAGCGACCTGTTGTCCGACGAAGCTCACTCTTCGCTTCTAGGACGAAGAAGGCAACTACAAGCTGCCGGCGGAGGAGGTTCAAACCATCAAGGATCGCCTCATCAGCCTCATGATATCGTGCCCCCCGAGTATCCAGAGCCAGCTCGGAGAGGCCACTAGCGTCATCGCCGACTCCGACTTTTGGGAGCGATGGGAAACCCTCACCAAGGTGAGGCGGAGATTGCATTTTGCCCTCCTCCGCGTCCATCGCTGACTGTACGCAGGATCTCGTCAGCAAGTTCTCGGCTTCCGACCCCAAGGTCAACGTCGGCGTCCTCGAAGTCGCCCACTCCATCTTTGCTCGTTGGCGGCCGCTTATGCGCAGCGACGAGCTCTACACCGAAATCAACCATGTCATTACCACCTTTGGAGAGCCCTTCATCCAACTTCTTGTCGTAAGTGTTCACTCTCGGCTTCCTGGCCTTCAGCTGTACCTCTAACAAGGCCGGTCTTCCAGAACACCGATGGAAAGATTGCGGAAAATCGAGTCAACAAGCAGATGCTCCGGGGCTGGTTCGAGACGCTGCGCCTTCAGCTCGAGATCATCCATGACATGTCCTCGCATGACTTGCCTCCCATCTTCGAAGACCATCTCGCCAACATCTCAGAGCTGCTGCACAAGTACTTGACATATTCCAACCCACTGCTGGACACGGACGACGACTCCGAACCCAGCATCATGTTGACCGTCAAGGCCGACATTTGCGAGCTCCTCGAGCTCCTCACGCTCAAGTACGACGACGACTTTTCGAAATACTGCAACCCCTTCATAACGAGCGTTTGGGAGTTGTTGTCGTCGATTGGCTCTGAGACCAAATACGACAACTTGGTCAGCAAGGCGCTACATTTTCTGACGGCCGTTGCCAAGACTTCGCAACACTCGGAGAAATTTGAGGAAAGCGAGGTGCTCAGGCAGATTGTGGAGAAGGTGATCCTGCCCAACGTCGCCCTGCGAGAGTCGGACATGGAAATGTTCGAAGACGAGCCCATCGAATTCATCCGGCGCGATCTCGAGGGTTCGGATAGCGATTCCAGACGGCGGTCTGCGACAGACTTGGTTGGAGCGCTACTGAGCAAATTCGAAAGCCCCGTCACTGGTATCGTCATCAAGTATATGAACCACTATCTCACCGAGGGCGGTGGTTGGAAGGACAAGGACACGGCCGTCTATCTCTTCATGTCCGTCGCGGCCAAGGGCGCCGTCACGGCCGCGCAGGGCGTCAAGACGGTGAACCCGCTTCTGGACGTCGTCAGCTTCTTCGAGCAGCACATCGCCTCGGACCTGGTGGGCGACCAGGTGGCGCCCATTGCCAAAGTCGACGCCATCAAGTATCTCTACACCTTCCGCAGCCAGCTGTCCAAGGAGCAGTGGAATCTGGCGCTGGGCCCGCTCATCCAGAACCTCAACTCGCCCAACTATGTCGTCTACACGTACGCCGCCATTGCAGTGGAGCGGGTGCTCTTCTTGGCCGACGACGCAGGCAATCAAGTTTTCACCAGGGCGGACATTGAGCCGTTCGCCAAGGACCTCTTGGCTCACCTGTTCAAGTTGATTGAGAAAGACGCGAGCCCGCCCAAGCTGCAGGAAAACGAGTTTCTGATGCGATGCGTGATGCGGATCCTGATTGTCCTCAAGGATGGGGCTTTGCCCATGCTGGATAACGTCCTGACGCACCTAGTGCTCATTACCAACGTCATGAAGCAAAACCCCAGCAACCCGCGCTTCTACTACTATCATTTCGAGGCCATGGGCGCGCTGGTCCGCTACTGCGCCGTGTCCAATGCCGCGCCCTTCAACCAGAAGCTGTGGGAGCCGGTCCAGAGAATGCTGGTCGAGGACGTGACTGGTACGTTGTTGTGGATGGCTGGCATGATTTCTCGCTGGTGGTTTGTATTCTTCGGTGACTATGCTGATAACTCGGCAGAGTTTCTGCCCTATATTTTCCAGATTCTGGCGCAGCTGGTGGAGTCGTCGCCGTCGGAAGCTGTGTCGGACAACTTCAAGGCTCTGCTGGGTCCGCTGCTGGCTGCGCCCCTGTGGGAGACACGGGGCAATGTGCCGGCCTGCACGCGGCTGCTGTCGGCGGTGATCCCGAAGGCGTCCAAGGTGATTGTTGCGGAGAACCAGCTGGAACCGGTTCTTGGCATCTTCCAGAAGCTGCTGAGCGGCAAGAAATCGGAGCTGCAGGCTTTTGACATTCTGGACGCCATCGTGCAGTCATTCGAGTCGTGAGTAGAGAAGCTATCCTTCTCCGAACGTACCGCCGACTGGAGGCTGACATTTTTCGTGTTTGGCAGGACGACGCTGGACAAGTATTTCGGCACCATCATCCAGCTGCTCTACACCAAGCTCCAGGGGTCGCCGCCGGATCCCCTCAAGCTTCGGTTCGCGCGATTCTACCACCTGGTCAGCGCCAAATTGGAAGACGGCTTCGGAGCCGACTACTTCATCAAGCATTCAAACCAGGTGGATGAGAGGGCCTTTGCGCAGGTGTACCCGCCGCTGGTGCTGGCCGAGACGGAGAAGCTGGCCAAGCCTGTAGACCGCAAGGTGGCGGTCGTGTCTCTGACCAAGACGCTCTGCGACTCGCAGGCGTTTGCGCAAAAGTTTGCAAAGGGCTGGGCCAACAGCTGTCGGATCCTCCTCTCGCTGCTGGCGAACCCGCCGGCCGTGTCGGCCGGTCTCGACAGCGAAATCATCACAGAGGCCTCGGTCGACGACATCGGCTTCGGCCTCACCTTTACGGCCCTCAATACTTGTAGGCCCTCGGCGCGCGATGCCTTCCCCGACATCACGGACGTCTCTAGCTGGGTCAAGCACTACATGGCCGCGGCGAATGCGAGGCACGGAGGCGCCATCGAGGGCTTCGTCTCCCAACGGCTTCCGCCCGAGATGCGGGAGGCCATGGCGCACTATCTTCGCTGATGGGGGGGGTGGGGGAGGAGGAAAAGTGGTTGGGGGGGGGGGGGGCTTGGGAGCCAGGGCCGCTTTGTCTTGTCTTGTCTTGCTGCCGTCGTCGTCGTCCCTGGCTTTGTAGGATGTGGCCCTTGGACGAGAGGCGAAGACGTGAGGCGGAAGTGGGGGAAGAATACCATTGCCATGTTGTCGTAGCGATAATATAGGCAGGAGAGAGTTGCGCATTTCATCTATGCGTATGTGTATTTGTGTATTTGTATATGTGTGTATGTGTGTATGTGTGTATGTGTGTATGTGTGTATGTGTGTATGTGTATGTGTATATATGATGGGTGCTGGTGTGTGACGACCCCTGAATCCCCATCCATCGACTCCATCCATCCCTACCTGGTAGCTCATACAGAGTTCCAACGCAACGACGTAAATGGCAGCCCGCCTTTCCAGCCAAATCCTCACAGCGAAGCAACGCCTCCCACATGGGCGCCTTAAGAAAGAAAGAACAAAGCATGGGACAGATGGAAACCGTTCAATAGCCCGCCTCCAAACAGGAAATCCCCGCTTCACAGCGCCCTCTCAAGCCCTCTGCGGCCTCGACGCCGACGGCTCCTCAGCAAGACGCCCCGCCCGGCCGGCGACGCGCGGCCGCCTCTGGTCCTGCGCCGTTTGGGGCCGACGGGGCGGCGCCGGGGCGGCGCGCGGGGAAGCAAAGGCCGAGGCGGTGTCGACGCTGACGAGGCTGCGCGAGGGGCCGGCCGCCGTCGACATGGACTTGCGGCTTGGCGGCGCGTCGTCGTGGCGGCCGGCGATGTAGGCTAGAGCGCGTTGGGTGTTGGGCGGTAGGGAGGGGACTTGGTCGGTGGTCGAGGCGGCGTCGTCGTCGTCGGACTCATCTTCGTCATCGTCATCTTCCTCTTCCTTTTCGTCGTCGTCGTCGTCGTCATCGTCGTCGTCGTCATCGTCGTCGTCTTCTTCGTCATCATCGTCATCTCCATCGTCTTCGTCGTCGGAGCTGTCGTCATCGTCAAAGGCGCTGCGCAGGGCCGTCGACTCAGCCGCTACGCCATTCCGAAGGCGCCTCTCGTCCTGCTCGCGCATGAGGGCATCGAACCGGGCGATGGAGCTCAGCTTCTCTTGGCCGGGGATGTAGATGTCGGAGCCGGGTATCTGCCCCAGCTGAAAGGCGCGGTCGAGGAGCGTCTCTCCCGGTGCGGGGGGCGAAAAGGCGTCGCAGACGGAGGCATCGCCGCCGATGCTTCCACGATACGGACGCGAAGAGGGTGAGCTCAGGGCAGACGAGCGACCCTGAGCCGAGGTCCACCCCTCAATCAACTCATTGCCGTACTCGTCGACAGTGGTGTAGTGCTGTCCCGGGATGGTAAGAGGCATCATCTTCTGGGCCGCAAAGTTGTGGCTCGAGGGCGAGGAGATGTCGCTGCCCTTGGACCGCAAGCTGGGTGACTCGGAGCTAAAGGCGGCCGCGGGGTCGCGCGGCCCCGTCGACTGGGTCGCCGTTGAACTCCTGTGCTGGAGCCAACGACTGCCGCTACCGGGGCGCGAGGCATGATCCCAGTTGTCGTAAGACTGGCTCGAAGGGGGGTTGGCGAAGACGGGCGAGACGGGGCTCTCGGCCGTGGCGGCGCCCTTGGCCGAAAGGATGAAGCGGGCCCAGTCGTGAAGGGCAGGCTGGAGCTGGTCGTCGGGGGAGCGAAACCAAAGCGTCGTCGTGCCAGACTCTTTGTTGGTCGACACAAGGCCAGCGGCGCGGGTGGACCGTCGGCGACGGTCACGATCGGAGAGGGTGATGACTAGCGTGGGCAGAAGAGGGCCCTGCTTCCGGTTCGTCACCTTCTGGACCTGGCAGTCGACGACGAAGCTGAGAGGCCACTGCTGTATGAGCTCGTCGCCGTCTTCGTCGTCCTGTAGCGAGCGTGAGAGACTGGTCTACGGTAGAGAAAGGTCGGATCCTACCTTTGTCTTGTAGACGGAAAGACAGTATCCGTCGGAGCTGACGAGAGGCTTGGAGGCAAAGCCATAGGAGCGGCCAGAGATGAGAGTGTGGGCGCTGTGTGCGAAGCTAGTGCTGCCCTGGCGCGGTCTGGTAGCAGCGGGCGTGGAGGAGGAGGAGGAGCGCGGCCTTCCGACGACGACGTATCTGGACTGTCGATGGCGCTGTTAGACGACATGTTTGAACTGTCGGGCACCGAGACGGACCTTCCAGGCCGCGCGACCCAGGATCTGGGTGCGATCGGGAGGGACCAGGAGATGGCCGTCAAGGCCGTCCATGGCCAAGGGCGAGGGGATGGAGAAGGATCGAGGTCGGGGGGGTCATGGAGTCGCGCTGGGCAGCAGAGGTAGGAGGAGTAGGTAGGTATGTAGGTAGGTAGGTAGTAGATAGCTCAAGATGAGTACCTAGGTAGGTAGGTCTGTCGTGAGTCTCGGTCGGTCGATTGGTCGGTGGGTAGGTAGGTAGGTAGGTAGGTAGTAAGAGAGGACGAGGAAGAATCAAGTTATGAGGGAAAGGGAAGATGAGAGCAGAGGCGGCTGTTTATTCAGTCAGTCACCCCTTCCCCCTCGTTCCCACCTCGCGGCAGGGCGGGCGACGCAACTTGCAGGTACCACGCCGGTACGAGCGCGGCTGGCGTCACGAGTGCATGCGCCAGCGCACTTGCAGTGCCGTGCAGCACATCCATGGATGGTATGGTGTTTATAGAAAGGCTGTTTATAGCACCTAACCTAGATAGGTAGGCGTCAATGAATGTTTCCCTCAGGTACCTAGACGCACGCCGTGGCAAGGGCGCGCCTATCTGCTGCAGCCCAACATCGAGAAGCCCGTCGCGTCGCGATGCCTTCGTCGGTCTTGCATCCTCTCTTTCTCTACGAACAGTACCTAGTCTATGGTCTATTCCATACCGGACACGTGCTCCCCCACGCCTGAATACATACCTACCAAGACAGACAGACAGAAGACAGTCGTCTCTCCACAAGGGCCTAGTCCTCCGCTCGTTGCCTAGTATATGTTGGGCCACTTGCAGGGTGTTCATGAGTGTGATTGATCTGTCTACCCCTAGAAAAACGGAGGAAAACCAAGGCAGACTATATAGGTATAGGTACTTCTAGCTACTAATAAATCCGGCCAATTTAGGTGACGAATTTAGACGAGACCTCGTATAGTAACTAAATTAGTTATATCTAGATTTATTAGACGTTTTCGTAAAAAA
>LAZP02000478.1:0-16152 GCA_001272575.2 Ophiocordyceps unilateralis
GGAGGGGGATGGGGGAGAAGGGCGGCAAGATTCGAGGGTCAAGGATCGGGTTACGCCCATGTCGGTGCATATTCCGGGACAGACTAACTGGCAGCTCCTATACGAAGTAGGCCGATCATGCGTATTCGTGCTCGACATAGGAGCATAATCATGTGGCCTAGGTATGAAGTGATAGTCGGTCTAGGAAGGAAAGCTTATAGGCTGAACCGGAGACGCCAGTTGGTGTCTATTCTATTGAGTAAGGAAATATTTGCATGTGTATGGAAATGTATGTATGTATGTATGCATGTAGGAATTTACATCTGCATGCATACTTCTGAATTGGTTCACTGCGATTGCATCGTGAAACGATTGCCGAGATGCTACGATACAGCAGTAGTGGGACGGTGGCGACCAGTCCCATCCCCAGATCTACCAATATTTACATGCATACATACATGTACGAATGCATATACCTACCTGATATAGAGAGAGGGAGGTATGGATGTACTCGTTCGTCCCCGATTGCCTCTCGTCTATTCAATAAGGCAGGTCACCTCTGAAATGGTGTTTGTCGGCATGTCCGGCGGTGTGAGGGTCAGGATAGGTTGTCCTTCAGACCCGGCGAAAGAGGCAAGTCAAGTTGCGTATGGCTTGTTGCATGAAGAGGGGATCGTTTCTTCTGTCGTGGCCTCGCAATAAGCCATAGGCTCACCTGGAACGTAGCAAAGCTGTGGAGATGACAACGGCGGCGGCGCTCGTTGGTTTACCTACCCTAAGCCCCGAGTCCCCCCACACTCCGGCCTCCCTCGGACAAACCCCAATCCCGACGGGTGAAATGGCCGGATGAACGACGTCTTGAGATTTTGCCGACGCATCTTTTTCTGCTTCAGGGCCGTGTGCCGTCGGTCTGCCGGCATGGATCTGTCGTCTGTACAGCTTCAGAAGCCTGTCTTTCTACCTACTGGTGCTTCTCCGCCAAAATGGCTACCGAAATCACCATCACCGGCTTCACCTCGCGCGATGTGCGCTTCCCTACGTCGCTTGATGGCACCGGCTCTGACGCCATGAACGTTGCCGGCGACTACTCGGCGGCCTACTGCATTCTCGAGACCGACTCGCCGCTCTCGGGCCACGGAATGGTGCGTCGGCATCAGGTCCGCGTCGCGCGCCGGCTGACGGTCTGTTGCAGACCTTCACCATCGGTCGTGGCAACGACCTTGTCTGTGCCGCCATCCGCCATGTTGCTGAACGCGTCCGTGGCAAGACGCTCGACGAGTTGACGGCTCACTGGGGCCAGACGTGGCGCTACCTCGTCTCCGATAGCCAGTTGCGCTGGATTGGCCCCGAGAAGGGCGTCATCCATCTAGCCCTCGGCGCCGTCGTCAACGCCGTCTGGGACCTATGGGCAAAGTCTCTCGAGAAGCCGGTATGGCGTCTTGTCGCCGACATGACTCCCGAGCAGATCGTCGACTGCATCGATTTCCGCTACATCACCGACGCCCTCACCCCGGACCAGGCCCTCGCCATTCTCCGTGCCCGCCAGTCCGGCAAGCCTGCCCGCCTTCAGGAAGCCTTGGATAGCCGCGCCGTGCCCGCATACACGACCAGTGCTGGCTGGCTGGGTTACGACGAGGACCGCATGAGGCACCTACTGCGTGAAGCCCTCGCCCAAGGCTACAGGCACTTCAAGCTCAAGGTCGGCGGCAGCGTCGACGATGACCGCCGTCGTCTCGCCATTGCACGCGACGTCATTGGCTACGACCGCGGCAACGTGCTCATGGTCGATGCCAACCAAATATGGTCAGTCCCCGAAGCAATCGAGCACATGCGTTGCCTTGGCGACTTCAAGCCCTGGTTCATCGAGGAGCCCACGTCGCCCGACGACATTCTCGGCCACGGCGCCGTTCGTGAGGCCCTCAAGCCGCTTGGCATCGGCGTCGCCACTGGCGAGATGGCACACAACCGCGTCATGTTCAAGCAGCTGCTCATGACGGGCGCCATCGACGTGTGCCAGGTTGACGCTTGTCGCCTTGGCGGTGTCAACGAGGTTCTCGCCGTCCTGCTAATGGCCGCCAAGTACGGCGTCCCAGTTGTTCCGCACTCAGGCGGCGTCGGCCTCCCGGAATACACGCAGCATCTAGCCACCATCGACTACGTCGTCATCAGCGGGGAGCGTTCCCTGCTCGAGTACGTCGACCACCTGCACGAGCACTTTTTGCACCCGTCCGTCGTCAAAGATGGCTACTACCAGACCCCGCTGGAGTCTGGGTACAGTGTTGAGATGAAGCCCGAGAGCATGGAGCGGTTTGCGTATCCGGGCGAGGAGGGTGTGAGCTGGTGGAGGAGCGACGAGGCCAAGTCTGTTCTCTCGGGTCGAAAGATGTGACCCGAGTATCGACGGATAAGGTAGCATGGTCTCGCTGAATTCCCGCAGAACAGTGCCATTGGCCTACGTGTCATCTGGACGCCCTGTTGAGCTTGCCACGAAGATGAAAAGAGGAGGTTATGGAATGAGGAAGCTTGTCTCGATTGCTATTTGTTCAAGGGCAATCGACCACTCTGGATTGCCGTTCTCTTCCTTTGGGCTTCCCGGGAGCGCATCCCAAGGTCAACCAACGATCTGGCAGAGTGACCAGTTCTCCAGTCATTCATTCACGACATGATATAGGCCGTTCCTTACTGAAGTGCATACGTGCAACGGTCAAAGGCCGGCGTGCAGTAAGCCATTCACAAGGACTTGAAAAAAAAAAGCATCGGACAAACCGCTAAAGTTCTCTGAAGCAAAATGGCAATTTGATCCCCGTCCTCGTTGTCAACTTTAAATCCATTGCACCCATATCCTATCCCAGAAATCGTGTTTCTCCAAGGAGGTCGTAAAGGCCGTACCGTGCCGGCTGGGGATGACTTTAGAAGAGAGTCCAGGCAAAGGACCTCTTGGTGTTGCCAGCCGCACCGGCCATGCCCTCCTCCTTCAAGCCCAATTCGACAGACTTGACAAGTCCCGAATCGTCGGGGCTGGACTTCGTGCTGCCGCTCTTCATGAACTGCTCGACCTTCTGCTTGATGGGCTCCAACAGCTTGGGGTCCGGGTTTGCGTTGGGATCGGTCACGTTGCCGGCGAACGGAGCGACGAACTGCTCGATGGCCTTGACAATGCTGACGGTCTCCTGCTGGCCCGACTTGTCGCCAGCGCCCTGGCCAGCTTCTTGGCCATCTTCCGCGCGCAGCGGCTGCGTGGCGTTGCCGGTCGCAGCCGTCTTTTCCGTCGAGAAGCCTTCGGCGGCGACGCAGAGCTTCTGGTTCGGATGAATTAGGCAGTAGTTGTCGATGATGTTCGGGTTCATGCCGCTGAGCAGGTTCACGGTGATGCCCTGGGCCGCGGCGATCTCGTGACATACGTCGTCTGACTTCGCCGAGTATTCCTTGGTGCAAGTGATCTTCTTTTCGGACTTGGAGATGCACACTTCGGTGCCGGCCGGAATATCGCATTCACCAGCCTCGTTGGCCTGGAGTTGGGGGTTCCAATCCTTCAGGTTCCTGAAACTGATGAACTTGTTGAGGACAATGGACCTGCAGGTCCCTGCCTCCTCGGTCTTGAACGTGTCTGTGCAAGGGGCATCTTGGCTTACGACAGGCTGCCTCGCCGGCGACGCGTCTATGCAGGGGAGCTGAAGTGTTTGTCCAACTGCTAGGTCGCAGTTTTTCGCATCCCCGTTAACTTCCGGGTTGAATTCGTAGAACTGGTCCAGTGTGATGTTGAAATCCGTCTTGATTCCCCAACAGTGCTCCTCCAACTTGACCTGGTAAGGGCAGAGTTTCTGGTTTCCTCCTCGCGAGGCTCCCGACTCTCCTTCTCCTCCCAGCGAAGGCCCTGACTTTCCCTCTTGCGAGGCGCCGGGTCCTGCAGCAAAGTTGGTCGTCTCCACAGGAGCGGCGACATTCGCATCTGCGAGTGACCGTGTGGCCCGAGGGACGAGGTGGGCGTTGACCAAGGCTCCGAGCAGTAGCTGGGCGCTGCCGACGAGGAAGATGCAGTGTTTCATAGACGCCATGATGAAGGTGTCACTGACGGGGGTGCGTTTCCGAAGCGAGCGAAAAGCAAATTTGAAAGAGTGAGTTTATAACGACTGGCTGGAGTGATCAACGGATGACTGAGGTGATGAGTTCGAAAAAAAAGAGCCGTCATCGCGGTTGCTTTTGTATCTCTGGTCCGGTGCCGAAGTCTTTCACTGTTTGCCTCGCGAGTCAGGCACTTTGAGCCTGAGTCTGACTGACATGGGTGAAGTGCGAAGGAGTTGAGCATTCAATCCTGGATAACGCAGTTGACGATTGTGGCGATGCAGGGTCGCGGCTCTCGCGGACGGTGACTGGGGATGCGGGAGCCCACATAACCAAGTCAAGGCATAGTCGCAAGATAGATGCAACATACCACTGAGTCATTTCCCAGCTGACTTCCGTGTATCAAGTTGTCAACTTCGAGGCTGACACGAGCTCTCCGGACGGCAACCAGATCCAACTTGGGAAGAATCTTTGAGCAACATGCTTGTCAGCCCCTGCGCGCCGTCTACGTTTACAGCGGTCCCTCGGGTTTCGAAGCTGGCTTAACGGGCACCTCTAGAGCAAGTTCGCTTTTTCGGGCCAAAGTGCAAACCCCGTGTGCAACACGATAGACTCAACCAGGCTGATGGAAAATTGGGCCAGCGAAGCGAAGAACAGTTTTCGTACATGTTCTGATCTTGGAAATTGAAAAGGCAGAACACATGGAGACTGTGGATCGAGGGCTTTCAACTCGGCAGAGATATTGAAACTTTATTTTTCGTGGTGTATAGTTTTGCTGTTTGTCTCAGATAGTCGAGTAGGGGTAAAGTCGTGATTCGAACTATAGGGCAGCAACCTCTTTCCAACCACGTACCCTGTTCGGGCGATACACCAAGAAGGCCTTCAAGCTCAGCCACCTCCGGCGGGTTGCATTCCTCAGAGACGAGACGGACTTGAAACTTGGAAACTCAGCCCTTATTATTTTTTTTTCCATGTGTTCGACTTGAAAGACCCAAGAATCTTGCACGTTTGACATGGCAGTAGATGCCGATTACGTACAGTTTTTGTTTTACACGCCGACTTACTAGTATTTGCTCCTTCACAGCCATGTAAGAAAGCCTGGAAATGACATACCTTTTCCACTTATAGGGCAGAACAATAGCATCGACATTTGAACTCGGTTATATAGAAATGGCTTCTAGTAGTGTACTTCAGCTGTCCGGTATGTCTGCGGGGGCAACCCAAGTTTCTAGCCCTGCTTTAACTTGTGACCTCTAATCACGCTGGCTCTAGCTGGTTTTTGATTCTCGGGCCGTCTGGCTTGACCAAGCTGTGCCTGATGTGTGTATGTAGCAAGAGTGCGTAGAGGGCGTTCCTTCATGCAGATGCTCTGTTGTACGTACATCAATGCCAGACGCGCTGCTAATGCATTTTCGCATTAACCATTCTTCGAACTGTATCACAGAAAGCCCGAAGGAATGACTGGCTGGCCCTGGGTCGCGTAAGCGGTGAGAGTCTAATCCAAAGGGGGCCCGTCAGCCTCACAACGTCAACCAACATAAAGTTTTGTCTCTATTCTATTAAACGTTTTACCGCTGCGACAGAGGTTACGGAGAACCTAGAAACCAAGAATTAATAGATGCTCAAGGTTAAATCTAAAGGCCCCAAGGCGAACAGGATAACTGCATAAACGTACGAAACAAGGCGCAGACACTTGTTAAAGACGCAACATCAATAGCACTTCTCTAACCGGCAGCGGTGCGTCTACAAAACGTTGACTGGCTACGTCGGCCTAAAAAATATAACTGAGAACAGAACCATGATGCCTTACCTAGAACAAGTTTGCCTTTACGTCGATTCGCCCCTTATCATTGAAACACACGAGCGCAAGCACACTGGCTCTGCAGCCGAAACAAATACAGAGCGACCGGTGAGATATCCAAATGACAAACAGCTCTATTGATTTTAGCATCGTCAGTCAACATCCAGTCCTTAAAACCTGAGTGAAGACTGCCGAATGTTAGGTGTATAAGTCGAGTTATAAATCAAGACTATTAACCTTGGTTATCTTGACCGTGGCACTAGCATCATCCCGCTCGTCCCATTCAACTAGAGCTCTGGTCCTCGGGTCCTGCAGTTTCATCTCGACAAAGTTGTCCATCGCAACTAACTCGTGTTCCGCAAGTTGATGGAGTCTTACGCGATGATCCCCGCGCTTATTCTGTTTGAAACAACTAGAGTCTATGAATTCTCCAGAATGTGAAGTCAGCTCTCATTTGTAATTGACTACAGCCAGTTGCAGTACCCAATAACCCCCGCCGCGACTGCGAAGAAATAAGTGAAGAAGACCAGAAAACCAGTTATCAGAAGCCGGCCCTGGCGTTGGTTCTGATCCAAAACGGCGGAATGACCATCGTTGCTGAAACAAACGCCTGCAAACTTGGTTCGCCAGCCACTGCTAGGGAAATAATCAGTTATACACTCCTCAACGAACTTGCGCACCCTGTATCTCTTCGACAGTGACGACCGCAGCTCAGCGTAGTTCTCTAGGGCCAAGCTGTGGATGGCGTGGGCATCGGCTTCTCGCATGGCCGAGTATTCGGCTAGTGCCCGGGCCCGTTGGAATGGCAACATAAAGCGAGAGCGGGGGGGTTCAGGCTGTGTCTCGGTGAAGGCATCGTGGCCGGTGTGGGCGTGCTTATCGAGGATAGAATAGAGGATTCGCACATCTTCCATGCCGGCGTTTACTCCTTGGCCATAAATGGCACTATGGTGTGCGCAGCGTCGCCGACTATAACGCATGACGAGCCAGAACTATACGGTCGGCACTTCTGGCTGAAGATGGGTAGACGGGAATTTTTGATGAAAGATGAGATTATCTTTTCTCCGGAAATCAAGTCCGTAACGCCAGGGAAGTGCTTGTCGAAGAAGGCTGGCAAGTCGGACGGGTTGCTCTCAAGATCGGCGCTCTGCTGTCTTGAAAGGAACAAGGTGCAAGTGAACGATCCGTCCTAATGTTGAGAGTCAGAACTGTATAAGCCTTAGGTAGCGGAAGAGGACTTGGGTATGGATGAATAGACCTTGTTTGCTATGGCAATAAACATGAGGTCCTTGCTCGGCCATATGTGCAAGTGGTTCTGTGAAATCCGGTATTGGGCCCATCGGCCATCCTGTCGGTCGACTAGATGGGGGGTCAGGTGGAAGGCAAACCACACCATGTCAAGATACTCCTGATGGTAATCTATAGGGCAAACCTTCATGAGGTGTTGGCGCACGACTGAATGGGAACCATCGGCACCAATCAGCAGATCAAAGGTAACCTCAATCGCTTGATGGCAGTGTCCCAACTTTGAGGTGGCATCTCGGACCTCAAAATAGGCGTAATGAGTGTGTAAATTGGAACTGGTAAGCCTGTGGTTGAAGAAAAGCTTCACATTAGGCATGGAGTTGATAGCGTCTAGGAGGTGTGAGTTGAGACTAAACCGGTCAACCGCGTGGGTGGCTCGGCCCTTGACGTCGTATTTCTGAGCGTGTTCATACAATGAACCATCGGAATTCCTGCCGTGAACCATTCGACCGATGATAGGAACGGTGTCGTCCATGATCTCACTGAGTAATGTGGCATGGCCGGCCAGCTTAATAGCGTTGATACCGCGCTCCGACAAGGTCAAGTTGATAGACTGAGTCGAGGCAGGCGGGGCAGACTGCCGACTACGGAGATCTAGAGAGAGTATGGTGAGCTGGCTGATGGAGAGACGAACTGGCATTCCGCAATACACCTACCCGAGCGCAGCTCGTACACATCAACTTGGCAGCCCCTTCGAGCAGCATAGTAAGCCGCCAAACAGCCTACAGGCCCAGCCCCGACTATCACGACTTTCTCCATAGGGCTTGGTGTTCTGCTGCCCGCCGCTTTCTCCAGAGCAGGACTATTACCCATCAGAAAGGATGACAGCCGCTACTGGTAATTCGAAATGAATGTAAAAGCTTGGAAGAGACTTGCAATGATGTTACGCATGCATATTTCGGTGTTAGTCGCTGTTCAGGAGAGACATGATGCTTTTTGTAGTCTTTGTTTCCGAATGGAACCAAGAACATACAGACATAGCTCACATCACATCGCAGGCGGCTTCGGAGTCCCCACAACGGTGGTTAAGAGAGGAAGGAAGTCGTCATGATGCTGGAGATGGTGGCATTAAGCGCGGATCAGGACCAAGGGATGACATGCCGGTGTCCAACTCATTACCTAACAGTAATCCTTTATCAGGAGCTACTGGAAGCTTTACAATGCTTCGACTCTTGTTTCGTTGGTGATGTAGCAGCCAGTTCTTGTTTCCTGCTCTGCTTCCCAGCCGCCGATAGAGGCGCAGATTGGCCCTACATCACGAGTCGCACTTATTCCATGCCTCTTTGTTGAGAGTGTGAAGCCTAGTTACGATGAATGATAAAGGTTATGAAACTATCAACTAGAAAGTTAATAGACCGAGCATATATATATATATGTGAATAAAGAGATTAATAATCATATTCCTCGGAATTCTATGCGGCGGGGAGATTTATATACACCCATAGCACCTTCTAAGCCCTAGCCCTATGGGCATCATCCTAGGTCCGCAGTAATCTGTGCTGGCGATACCTTCTTGCCTAATAAGGGCCCCCTTGAGTAAGTCCTCTTACCTACTGACAGAAACGACACATTAATGATTTAAAGAATAGCTTGCATTCTGACGTCTTCGGAGCAGGCTCTATTACACAGACCTAGTAAGGTGCCAAAGGAAACATGGGGGAAAAACATCCGAGTCGCATCGTAAGCCACAAGTCATTTTCTGGCCACTGCCAAGTCTCGCAACGTCTGACAAACTTGAAGGATTGCAGCTGGCTCATCCGGAATACCTCATTCTTTCTATCGAATGTTATGCTGCTCATGAAGGAGATAACGCAGGCGAACAAATTGCTTAATCCCAACAAGTTCCATAGTCTTCCTGGGATTGTCAATCGATGGCTAATCGCTACCAAGGTTTTTAGGCCGACTGATAATGATTGTCGACGTCACCATCCTGCAGATTCCCAGCCGCGGCTGTCTGGTCCCTGGTCCTTTTGAGAAATGACGCGAGCATCGTTCCAGCCGTCCCTGTGAGCGCATTGTCATCGCTCGCCGAAGGGGACAGTCTCGCGAGGCCCAGCGTTTCTTGTCGTTGCTTCCACGGTCGTTTGGAAGGCAGAATGATGTAACGGGTAACAATTTGAAAGTGTTTCCCTCGAAGAGCGGCTAATGCCTCAGCAGCAGCCGTGTAGCTCTCTTTGAGGCGGTGATGGTCTTCGGAACATGGTGGTGCAAGGGCTAGATTGCGAAAACTGCCCGTGTTGGAGACGTATTCGAGGAAACGTCGATGAGGGCCCTGCATGTATTTCTTGACCTCGCTGTGGAATTTCTCCTCGTCATCTAGGTCAACGTCCTCGTCATGATCGATACCCATAACGGCATCAAGCAGATGAATGAGCGGACTCTGGCCCATGCTTCCCCCTTGCAGTTGACGCCATTGGCCTTTGCCGTCTCCTTCATCATAGAAAAGGCCTCTCGGTAAGCCTGCGGCTTCCATGTTCTTGCTGCCTGCATAGTATGGCCTTACTTGATGATAGAAGACCAAAGGGTCGCATTTCTCATACAGTCTTGAGAGGAGGGCCGTGACGTCCTGTATGCAGGTTCTCAATACCGCCAAGACGTCAATAAGGACCCGATAGTTGCCGCTTTCCGTCGCATGGAGTCCTTTCACCACGGCCTCGATAATTCTGGCCCCTCTGGCCTCGATGGCCACACCGATCAGCAGGAACCAGGACTCCGACTTGGTTCCAGTGAAGGAGATGAGCGTACGAAGCGCTTCAGGTTCGCTAGCATCACCTTCGAAATTCCAGAGGTTCGCTGCGGAGGCCGTGAGAACAGGCGGAAGTTCAAGCTCCGCTGACACTCGCAGAAACGGGACAGATATTTGCGGGGGCAGCATCTAAATATGAGTTGGATAAGCTTGAATAACGGTCTGTATGCCGCTCAGGGATACAAACTTCCGCTGCTTCACTACCGCCCCAGACGTACGCCTGAGTAAAGTATGCCAGTATCACGTATGCTCTCCTCCATTGCATAGGTGACTCGAGGTGGTTGGTTGATAGGATGGGGAGTTGTTTGGCAGCAGCTCGGAAACTTCCATCTCCCACTAAAGCTATGAAGTTCTGCGCCACAGCTTCCCAAGGTTCGTAATAATCCGGCAAGGCTGTTATTAGGGGTTCGTCGGGGAGGAAAGCGTTGGTCGATATTCCGAAACTCCTGAGGTCCATAGTTGACAAAGGGGGTGGTTCCATGGCGGATTCAAGGAGTACAATTCTTGAAGGAGAACAGGAAACGGTGAAAAACAAGACAGGCCAACCTTGGTCTTCTATTCATGATGGGGCTGCATTGCTGCCTGCTGATCCCGGTCTATGCTACCGCAGTTTACATATACAGATGAGTCAATGTCCGCCGCGTACATACGCTCGGACTATTCACCATACATATAATATGATTAGGGATGGTGTTATCGGATCACTAAAGCAGGATTCGTGATAAGGATGCTACGGGAAACTCCGTTGCCTACGGGACATTACTGGATTCGCTAGATAGTAATCTGCGTGGCTGCAATATTGTGTCTATCGAGACATTAGAGATACTCCTATTAAAACGGGGAGCAAAGCCGCACTTGGCATCTACTAGAAGAGATTCGCCGGCTATAAAGGCGTACGACGAATGACGCGAGGCGTAACAAGTAGTCTCCATCTTTCAATTCCACTTGAATCGCCATGGTCAAGGTTCCTGTCTCTCGACCTCAAGCGCCTCTCTGCACCCTTCCAAGTCTAGCAAGGGACCTCGGCAGACTGGGAATAAAAGAAGGCGATGTAGTTCTTGTTCACTCTTCGTTGAGCAGCATGGGCTGGGTGAATGGCGGTGCCGAGTCCGTTGTCACCGCCTTGTTGGACGTCCTGGGGGACGGTGGCACACTGGTCGTGCCAGCGTTTTCATGCGGCAACTCGGACCCATCGACGTGGAAATGTGCACCCGTGTCATTAGACGTGCCAGAGGCGTGGTGGCAGTCCATACGAGACACGATGCCGCCTTACAACCCGCATACGACGCCGACGCTTGCCGTCGGAGTCATAGCCGAGACAGTTCGAACATGGCCTGGCGCTCTTCGAAGTGCTCACCCACAGACATCGTTGGCCGCCATCGGCCCAAAAGCGGCATCGATTACCTCGCACCATTCTCTCGACTGTTGTTTCGGCGAGCAAAGTCCGTCGGCAGTCCTGGAGAAACTGCAGGCCCGCGTCCTACTTCTCGGAGTGGGATATCATAGGTGCACATCCTTTCACTTGGCCAAGGCCAGGCTTTCGTCCCCGAGGTGCCAAAACTCTTTTCGCCGTGTCGATAAATGGGACTCGGGAGTGGATGACGGTTGAAGATACCGTCATCAACGGTGACGACTTTGAGGATTTGGGAAAAGACTTTGAGGGAAGCCATCTTGTCATCCGCGGCTTGGTCGGCTCAGCAGAATGTGCTTTGTTCTCCTTGCCCGAAGCCGTTGGGTTCGCTCAGGAATGGTTCCGGGAACATCTATAGAATGACTGCTTTGTATATGGAAAATCCCCAGATTGTGACTACAGCCACGCAGAGAATATGTGACGAGCATCGTCCCAGATCAGGGCAAGAAGAAATACATGCATGCATCCTGATCTCGAGATGGTGTCCTCGACGACTCACCGCTGGCGCTCTGGCCTGTACTCACTCCCACAATCACCCAGCTTTCGAAACAAGGCGTCGGTCCTCTCGCCGGCGCTCCCAAGTGCCAATGCGTTGATGGTCATCATGCTCTCGTCACTTAGCCTCCAGCCGAAAACGGCCAGGTTATCGGCGCAATGACTCGACGAGCCGAGGCTATTTCCGACGAGGACGGCGCCAACGGCATCATGCTGTAGGACCCATCGAATTGCCACATTGGCAATACTGACGTTGTGGACGGCAGCGGCGCGGGAGATGGTGGCCAGGAGAGAGTGAAAGTCGGTCCAGGAGCCCCAATGATTTATCATGTCGAGGTAATTGCGCTGAGAAGTGCTAAGTGGTAGTCTTTCCGAGTAGGGCTCAGGGGAAGACTGCTGGTCGAGCCATTTATGGGAGAGGAGGCCGCCACACTGAGTACCTTTGTGAGCATCGCAGCAAACCACGAGAGACTGGACGTACTAGAGAGCCATAAGTGAGGAGCTTGAGGCCGTACTTTTGGCATACGGGAACCATCTTCACAAGAGGCCTTGAATCGATGAGAGAAAACTACGTGTATGCGAGATCAGGCTTAGCAAAAAGAGAAGCCCGAAAGCCACCTACCTGTACTTGATTTGATACCACTCCCACCTTTCCTACCCTCGATAGCAAATATTCACATACTTGTTGGGTATGGACGGCATCAAAGTTGCAGAGACCAATAGCCGAGACCAGGTGCGGATGAGACTCGGTCATGCCGACCAGTTCTGCAAGAATCGGAAGGTATTCTTTTGCCTGATACTATAGCCCATGTGAGGGTTGAACGGCGGGAAGAGAGTGTGATGCCTATGCACGTACGTCATGCCAGTGGAACTGGAGTAGCTCTGCGCGGCCGCCTAGCCTGCGATGACGCTCCTGGACTGCGGACAGAACCCTGTCGGTGGAGAGGGTTCGGTCGAGAGGCTTGAAGATGCACCACTTTGTGGCTACAAAGAGCCTTTCTCGAATGCGTTCAGGGACTCTGTTACGGAAGTCGCCGAAAACAAGCTCTGCGTCGCCCTGGGTTCAGTCTCTTAAGTTGGCTTGAATCCCTTGACAGGTTTTCCGGCGGCTTGAACGCTCATTATGGTCGGCCATGTCGGCAGCAGTGAAGCCTGCCTCGACGAGCTCGATGAGGCTTTCCACTTGTTGATCCGAAGTTGCCACGCCCCTGGCGGGTGACGAGAGCTGCCATAGCCCGACGAAGAGACGAGGTACTTGATGCGAGCCCAAGCCGAACGTTTCAATCAACGATGCCCTAGAAGGCGTTATGTGTAGGTGACACTCTTCTCTCTTGCATACGACGGCGATGCTGGGCAAAGGAGCTCCAGTGTGTCTTTAACCTGTCGAGCCGAGCGGACAAAGGGAAACGTCCCGACGCAGTATCTGCCACAAGAGTCCAGTTCCCGACATAGAGACTGAAGCTGGTGCTGGAGCTCGTTGGTCAATGTCAATGTCAATGTCAATGTCAACGTCTCCTTCAGCGCCTGCATCGCCTGAACGACATCACAGTCGAAGCGAGCTAGCAAGAGCGACAGGGGCGAGCCGGACGTCCAGGCCACGCGGCGCGAAACAATGGAAGTGCGTCATTCTGTATCGCGCTGTTGGCCACACGAAATGTTGGGTAAACGAGCAACTAGCACAGACGGTGGAAGCGCCGACAGAGCAAGCCCAGAGGCAAAGAGGCATCTCGTGAAATTGAGGTACTCGAGACACTCGTCAGACACGCAATCCGCCTCGGGAAAGAGTGAAGACGAAGACACGAGCGAAGGGGTGGCACTCTCGAGACGCGAGCGAATGTGCTGCGCAAAGGACTGACGCACGGCAGGTCCTTGGGCGATGAGGGCCCTGAGGGCGGACCGGAGGTGCTCTACTGATACTGATGGGCACCACTCGGTCGTCAGCCACCATTGCCCCCCTCTCGGAGTGAGGCCGTCAGTTGGGGAGACTTGCGATTGGCTATGAGGACATCGTCCATCATGTTTCTGCTCCGTCAGCTGGCGGGGAAGAGAAAGGCTGGAGCGGCTTGCTCACACGTGGCCGCTCATCGTGGCGAGTGCGTCAAGGTTCATGAATTGGAGGGTAAGGAGAAGTCCTTGGTCGAGGTAATCAATGTTACCTAAAGGGCCAGGCAGACTGATGGACAAGATGGGAAATAGAAATAGGAGGCTTACGACTGCTGCAAAGGCCGGTTTAGGTCAACCGAGGTAATTGGAAGGCATATACATTCAATCGACTTTATGCCCCGGCTGGCCTACCGTGACTCTCTTAGTTGTTATCGAAAGGGTCTAGTCTGTCAATTAGACGCAAAGGCATCGTATATGCCTCTTAGAATCCACCGTCTCCCGTACGATAAGCTTATAGGCTCTCACCGTAAATGATGACGCTCCTGATCTCGATGCTCGATGTCGGACCTTAGACGCGAAGTCGATGAATCGATCTTATGAAGCCCTTGAGGCTTGACACAAAAGTTTATAGCTATCCCTCCAGAACCCTGTCACTGCCCCTTTGACGGCAGAACAGTGTTGCGAGATCGGCTTCGGAAGCCAGGGCGAGTGGCTCAGTCTCACTTTCTTATTCAAGACCGACTTTGCCTCGTATATTTGTTTGCGTAAGGGATTGAAAAAAGGCGGAGGAAAGGAGTGGCCGAGATATCCCAGGTCTCAAGTTTTTGCCAAACGTAGGTGCGAATCGGGGCACCAGAGAGAGATTGCCACGGTTTTGAGGGAGATGGGCCTTGGCCCTCGTTTCATTAGACGCTTCTTGTCTCGTTGACCTGAGATGAAAAGATATGAGACCGAGACAGGTCTTGAAGGTTTTTCCGAGCTTTTGGAAGCATCAATTCGATGGTCAGGTCACCCACTCCCCACGGGCAAGCAACACGTTGGCGGAGAGTGAAAAACCGACATCAGACTCTGGCAGACCGAGATGGGCTTTCTTGACGGATACCGCCATACAAAATCCCCTTCCCTTTGGCTGAATGCCCTTCTACCCAGCTGACGTGACAATACCAAGGCCGTATGAGTGGATGAGACAACAACTTATACTAGGGGCAAGACGGATGATGCACCGTCCGTGCGGTTAGCAGACTACGAGCCTCGGACAGGGCGTGGCGCGGACCGCTCCTGGTAGCCAACTAGCAGCCGCGGGCGCGACGAGCATCTGCCCTTGCATGAGTTTCCCCCCCCTATCCGACAATTGGCAGGGTTCCGACCTACGTCGGTCGCCGTGTTGGAGGGCATCAAGGAACAATGAAGCTCTATTACTTGACTGCCGTTCGATCCCTAGCGCAAAAGGGGGCCACTACTGGAGAGGAGACGGGGAGAGAGTCACTGAGGGTTGATGTCGGACAGATATGTAGCTTCCCTCTCGTCGTCGTCCCAAGTCGGCTTTCAGAACAGGGAGCTGAAGCTGATGCCATCGCCCCATCCGTTCGCTCAACTCAACGCCATGGATTCCTTCACCGTCTACACGCTTCCGACGAGCCCTCCCCGTTGGGACAGGGTCGGCATCTTCTACATGTCCTTCGGTGCCACATGGACGGCCCTCGTCTTCTCCGGCATGGCCTTTTGCTTGTATCATCGCCACAACCCCATTCTTCGGCTGCGTGGCTTGCCCCTGTCCTTTGGCGCCATCACGCTGCTGCACGTCTACTGGATCCTGGCGCAGATTGTCTATCCCGTCGCCAGCACCATTCCCATCGTCTTGGCCTACGATATCCAGTACTTCGTCATGGGCATGTACTTTCCTCTCGGAATCGCCCTGTTTCACGCCTCCAACAGCCGCTTTCTGCATGTTGCCAAGCTGCAGATGCAGTTCACACAGAACGCCCCCCGCCGGCAGCCCACCTCGGGCTGGTTTGCCAGTGTGCCTTATATGGTGAAGCTCATGACGGTCATCGGCATGGGAATGATTGTCCAGGTCTGTTTCTCTTCTTCTCTGCATACATGTCGGCCGCTCCCCTGCTGACCAGTCACCAAAAGGTGGTCGCCTGCGTCGGAATGTGGCTCCTGTGTCGGAAATATCATCCTACCTTCGGTCTACTCGGCACCGAGATTCGAGTACACACGCTTCCGGAGCAGATTGTCGAGCTTGGCCGCGGCTGGGAATGGTGGCCGTCGGTGCTGTGGCAGCTCCTTTGGGCCTGGATCGTACGCTCAGCCTCGGGCTCTCCTGCTTATACGACTTCTGCTGACGATGCTACCTAGGTCGCTCCTATCCTCATCTGGCGTGCCTGGGGCATCCGTGACACCATGGGCTGGCGCACTCAGACCATCGGCTGCTGTCTCTCCAAGTGAGAACTCCCTATATATATA
>LAZP02000479.1:0-16145 GCA_001272575.2 Ophiocordyceps unilateralis
GAAAAGAAAAAAACAAGATATAACAAGAGAAAAAAAAAAGAAAAAAAAAGAAGAAAATGGAAAAAGAAAATAAGAAGAAAGCAACAGCAAAGGGGGCCAGACCAGGGCCGAGGCCAGACCCCAGGGCCGGCGCCGTCAACGCCGTCCGCAAATCACGCTATGCAACAGTACAGTACCTAATATGGAATGTGTAAATGGGCCCAGCCCGAAAGAGGGGGTCGTGAGGGGTAGGAACAAAGTTCAGTCCTAGTGTTGGGCCGTCTCTCCGTCCTCGGCGTCCTCAAAGTCGCCCATATCCTGATCACTATCGCTGGTGCCGCCAAAGTCGGCATCGTCATCGTCGGTAACGTTCCAAAAGTCCGGGTCATCGTCGACTTGCTTCTGGGGCGTGGGCGCGAGTTGGGCGGGCGTCGGCATGGAGAGGCCGTTGGGCACGTCGTTTTGGGAGGCGGCGACGACGGAGCGGGCCCGGGTGTTGTACTCGGAGCGGTCGTCGCGGTAGAGAACGCTGGCGTCGACGTTTGCGGCCGAGTTGATCTCCGGGTCGTCCATTAGGAGGAGGACGGAGCGGAGGACGGACTCGACGCCGTGAAGGACGTTCCAACGCTCGCTGGCTAGCTCGCCTGACTGCTCGTCGTCGCCGGGACGGTGGAGGATGGAGATGCAGAGGTTGCCGTCGGTATAGACGTTGGGGTGGCAGATGTTGCGGGTGAGGAAGCGAAAGGTGGGCGGCTGGTAGGGGTAGTCGTTTGAGAATTTCATGTCGGCCTTTTGTTCTTGGGGTTATCATCTGTTCACATCAAAAAGGGGGGTTCGAGGCGGCTGGGTTTACCGTCAGATAGGCGCCATGCCAGACGCTATCGGGGTTCACAACCCAGAGGCCGAGTTTCCAGCGGAGGATATTGGCTTCGTCAGTCTGAGAGGGGGGGGATTGGTAGGTCAGCGAGACGCTTGTTTGGCAGAGCGAGTATGACGACGACTTGCCTCGATGTGAACCCATTTCTCCTTGTGGAGAGGTATAAGCTCCTGCATCAGCCGTTTCTGCGCCATGACTGGAGGGAGGGCGTTGCGGACGGCAAACGGGTCGAGGCGGAAGGGAGCGCGCGGTTTACGGGGTGGCGAGGTGAAAGGCGACGAGAGGATCGAGTGTATTTGATTCGGCCACGTTAAGACTACCTGGCCAAGCAGGATTCGAGTAGGAGGAAGAAAGGGGGGCGTTGCCGGGGCGGCCGAGAGGCTTCAGAAGCGGGCGGCCGAGTCGGGTTTTGCGGGACGGAGACGGAGAGAAGACAGAAACAAGACAAATGCGGAAGAGACAAGAGAGGACAAAGAGGATGGATGAGGGGGAAGAGGGAGAAACAGAGGAAGAGAGACAGAAGCGGAGGAGAATGAGGCTATCAGGAGGATGGAAGCAGGTGGACGTGGACGGAGGAATACTTGACGACGAAGACGATCGGCCGAAGGGGGGGGGGGGCGTGTCACGTCTAGCCGTTTGCTGTGCCGGTGCCGGACACATGTAAGTAGGTAGGTAGGTAGTCGAGACTCCGCTGGCGGCTGGGCTGGCAGCGGCGAGTGGGTGCATCTGCGTGAGACTGACCGAGTACTGAGTACTTACCAGGGGAGATTGTGGGGGATGGGGATGGGTGGGATGCATTCATGCATTTAAGCATTGTGGCTGGTGACTGCGCCACGTGAGGGCTGTCAGGGGGGGCAGAAGTGCCTGTCATGTGACGGGCTTTTAACGTAGATGAATCAAGTCGATTGATAGACAGCATCATCAAACAATGGCGGACAGACACATTGGCTCTTGCTCATTTTCGGGGGCCAACCAACTCCAAGCTGAAAACGGCCACCTCCATCATCACCCCCGACAATTCCGTGCAACCCAACAAGTCGTTGTTCCCTCACCGCATTCCTCCTACTAAGGGATATCACTCCATACACCGAGCTGTATGAACAGCTGGCCTGAAAGTTTTCATGTCCTTCGCCCTCGCTTTCTCATGATCTGCTTGTGAGGGTAGGTTCGTGTGGCTTGGCTGAAGAAAAGAGTTACCCAGAACACAGCTCTTTTAAAGACCAAAATTTTTTACTTGAGCTTCTTGCCAGCATACGCTAGTCATCGCCAGCATCAAGTGCCCGTTTCCGACAGTCATGAGTTGCCACTTGCTGCCAGCTGCCATCGGCGCAGCTGTTCAACACTCGGCTCAACCAACCAACCCCATTCAGCTTCTATCTCTCCGCACACAAGCAACCCTCGCCACAACAGCAACAGCAACTCTCAAACAGCTTCTCAGCCGCACCAAGAGCTCAAAAGTTGAAGAAGAGCAATTCGCCAGCCGATGTAAATAGCCGCAGCAAAGGAAAAAAGATATCGCAAAAGAAAAAAAAAGCAAAAATGTCTTCCAGAGGGCATCATCCCCGTGGTTTCAGAGTCAGCATGCGAGGCGAGTTCTGCCCTGAACCCCTACTGCCTGTATTCCAAAAACGCTGACCGTTTTGTTTTTAGCTCGGAGGGAGCTCGCTATAGCCCCTCTCGTCGTTCCGCGACGCATCTTTGCCCGGATTTTTCGCGAGATCTTGAACGAGTTGGGTCGAGGCGATTTGCGGTTCGAGGTCCAAGCACGACATGCACTTCAAGACGCTGCGGAAAATCTTTTGATCGCCATGTTTTCGGGTCAGTCAGGTAAAAGGGGGGCGTTTCCAGTCATGGCTGTCTTTGCTCACTTGTCGCGGTTGGGTTTAGCTGCCGGAGCCATCGCTCGCAATGGTCGTCGCGGGGTGGTTAGGCCGGATGATCTGATGGTCTTACGAGAGACGTTGAGCATTTTCGCGCCGATCCCGTCCAACCCTTTCAGCTCCATGTTTCCTCGGTATGTATCTTGTCTCGCCTGTGGCGGCGGTTGAAGCTGAAGTTGATTTTGCGTCATGTCAGGGAGTACTTGACCGGTCAGCACCCCCAGTGACCAGTTGTCGCTTCGTCTCTTGAAGCAAAGTCGCTGCTTGTTGCTTCCTTTCTGGTACCTATCGCGATACAGAAACTCAGACGTATGCCGGTTGCAGCGCTATGGTTCATCTACGTACATAGAGATGCTGTCCAGATGAACTCAGTCGTCCTACTCTCTGCGTCTCAACTTCGAGAATTGCCCCCCCCGCAGCCCGTCTCTCCTCCATCTCTTTCTCGCAGTCTTGAGCCCTGATGTGATTTGGCTCGTCTCACAAGGTCGTTGCAGGCTGACTCAATGGCTCTCTCTTCCTACGTTGTTTAACATGGCCCTTTCTCTTCATCGACATGATCCTTATCATCCTCTTCACGACCACTTTACAACGCCGTCAAAAGTTCCCACGCTCAGGCACTGAGGCATGACCATCTCTTACAGGATGAGAAAAATGTCATTTAGTTGCGGCCAAATCTAATTTTTTACAGCCAAATCGCAATCCTTAGCCCTCATCAACTCGCAAGAAAGTCGGGATTTGAAGGGGCCAAAAAAAAAATTAAAGAAAGAGACTGTTCAGTTGTCCTGCTCCTGCTCCAAGACCTCCAGCCCCTGTACCCAGACCTCCCAGGCCAACGCCGAAGCCACCTCCTGTGCCGGCGAGCCCACCGGAAAAACCTGGCCCGAGGCCCAGACTGCCGGCACCCGGACCGACTCCCAAACCGCCTTCAAGGCCGCCTAGACCACCGCCTAGACCACCGCCGAGACCACCGCCTAGACCACCGCCTAGACCACTGCCTCCCAGGCCTCCGCCTAAGCCGCCGAAGCCGCCGAAGCCGTCTAGTTGTCGACGGGAGAGCTTGGCCGCTTTCTCGACTGCCGTCGAGACTTCTTGTTGTTGTTGTTGGCCTTGGGAAGCGCCCAGGACGGCGGTTTGGACTTGTTCGTTGGAGGCTGCTTGGGTTTGTCCCTTGGTCGTGGTTTTGTCTTGTCCGTTGATGACGGGCCGACCTTGTTCGTTGGCATTAGCTCCGTCTTGTCCCTTGGCACCGGCTCGATCTTGTTTATTGGCGGCAGCCTTGCCTTGTTCATTGGCAGCAGTTTTGTCTTGACCGTTGGCAGCAGTGTTGCCTTGTCCATTGGCAGCAGTTTTGCCTTGTCCGTTGGCAGCAGTTTTGCCTTGTCCATTGGCAGCAGCCTTGCCTTGTCCATTGGCAGCAGTTTTGCCTTGACCGTTGGCAGCAGTGTTGTCTTGTCCGTTGGCATTAGCTCGGTCTTGTCCTCTGGCATCAGTTTGGTCTTGTCCGTCGACATCAGCTTGGGCGAGTCCACCGGCATCAGCTTGGTCTAGGCCGTTGGCACCGGCTCGACCTTGTCTGCGGGCAGCTCGTCTTGCTTCCCGCTCTGCTCTCCTGGCAGCAGCTCGGTCCTGTCCAGTGGTAGGATCCTGGTCAACTCCAATGGCAGCCGCTGGGTTTTGCAATCCAATGGCAGCTGGGTTCGGTGCTCCAATAGCAGCAGCTGGATTCGGTGTTCCAATGGCAGTAGCTGGGTTCTGCGCTCCAATGCCGGCAGCTGGGTTCTGCGCTCCAATGGCAGCAGCGGAGTCTTTTCCAGTGGCAGCTCGGCGTGTCACGTTGAAAGCAGCTTCATCTTGTTGGCTGTTTTGTGATGGAACTTGATCAGGCAGTTTCCTGACAGGTTCTGGGCGCTGAGCGGGTGCAGCAGTAGCTATCCCGACGAAAACAGTGACGATTGTTAAAAAGAACTTCATTTCTGTGTATTTTTGTTGGGGGAAAAAGAGAGAAAGACAAAAGATGTTTGATGTTGTGGTCCGAATGAATAAGTGAGTTATGGGGTATTGAAGAGAGAGGAAAAGAACGTAAAGAAGAGACGGAAAGGTTGCTGTTCGATTCACTCAACGAGAGACGGTATATCTTTATACCCCCTTGCCTTCCAATCGTCTGTTAACTAGGCTAAGATAATCAGCTTGACTATCAGAGATGTGACACAGTAGGTAGAGGGAGTCATTACTCCGTCCTAGGCCGCTAGCGCTAGGCTTCAGCCTGCGACGGAAGGGGTGATCTCCTGAGGAGAGTAGATGTGCTCTATAGAGAAGACGTCTGTCGGTGCCAAGACTTGACTCTGATAAAAGCAAACTGCTATAGTCGATATAAGTTGCCATGGGCGGTGATGAGAAAGCGACAGCCTGCGATTGTCTACGAAAAAGAGGAAAGGGGAAAAAAAGAACGTTGACAACGCTCATCGCTCTCTCGTCATCAGTAGTATCGGTTGAGTCGCGGATTGGGCACTAGTGGTAGTACGTTAGGTTCGAAGAACCACGGGGTCCGGGGGGAGTATAGTTCGAACGGGAGGAGATGGAAACGGAAAAGCGTTGGTGCAAGTCTTGTGAACTATACATAGAGCACACAGCCAGGATCCGGGAGATCAGGAGGTTCAAGCCTTTACCACTCTGAGACCTGGGCCGTAGTTCCTCGCCTGAGTCTCGGGCATGTATGGCAAAGCCCGTCAGGGGGGGGGGTTACTCGAGGAGGGCCTCTGCCACATGATTGGGACTCTCAAGAAAGAGACTTGGTGTCGATGGACAGCAATGGACAGAGACCGCTTCCAGACAGTTCATGACTGACCTTTGAGTACCGTAAACTAGATCAGACGCCATTAAAGGAGAGTTCTGTGCCGACAACCGCATCACTGTCGATTGACTGACGCACTATTCCCAGTTATGCCTAAGGTCAATTTGAACCACTAGACAATCGTTACAGATGACTAGCTCGACCCTTAGTTTTGACGAGATGCCAACATCTTCTTCTGAACTCCTCACGGTCGCAGGAGGCAAATGAAGGGATGATGATGCTGAAGTGTGTCACTATTGATTCGTCGGAGCAGCATGCACAGCCTACCATCCGTGAATGGAGCGTGTACAGGAGAGAAGTCCTAGCTTGAAACCAGGCGAGATTTATTTTTAATCCTTTCCAGCGAGTCATCTCGGCCGAAACCATCCTGTGATGCCGTGACCCTTCAGGGAACTCCCAATACCCCGAAAGCTAGTATAGTCTGGGTTTTGGCACCGCGCTCATTGCTCTCGATGCATGGCAACTACAGCCCGGAGCCGAGGGTAGCGCCTGTTGGAGCTATCGGCCGAAGATGCTCAGGCTGGGAGAGTCAGGGGTTGAAGTTTTATCGTTTGTGACTTGAGCTGATGGTCAGCTATGGAAACTGGGCTTGCTCCCCTTTGCTCGCCGGTCGAACGCGGTCCAGATGCTCGTGGCCGACTGTGGTCAGGGGAACTCTGAGGAGCGCTACTGGATCCGACTAGGGGAAGCCGAGCATCTCACATTGTGTTGCGGACACTCTCGACGGCAACAGCCCTGTTCACTGTGCAGTCGAGACCCAAGGTCATTTGGCCTGATGATGAGATAATTGCTACCCCCGCAACTCCAAAGCCTCGGACGACGATTCATGCCTCGCTGTTGGACTTCCTGATCTGCTTCCAAACGTCCACCTACACTTTCCCTGGCAATGGGCCTTGAAACCAATACCCCAGATTGTCTCAAAATGAACTCGCCTCTACAAAGTCACCATCACCAGTCGTGGGCAGCACGCCCGAGGCGAGACTCCATCGGTGTACGGCTTTGGTGGATTCGAATGTGTTACTCTTGCGGGCTACAGCCTCCCGCTCGGCCACGCAGACTGACTCGTCAAAGTTGCTGACACTATCTTAGACTCGCGTAGGGATGTCATCGTCATGAATACCGCAGAGATAGATGGGAGCCATGATTGTGGTTTCGATAGTCACTGCGCATCAGTGGAAACCTGGCGCAAACTACTCAGTGCATGGTGAATGCTACTGGACGCTATAAAGGGGAAACTGTCTTGTAACTTGCAAGCCAGAATGGATAACTCCCGCACAGTGGAGGCTCTGAGACCGTGGTAAGGCCTGTGACACCCTCACGCGTAATTATATTCCGTGTCCCGAGGTTGCCTCCGCGAGCTGGAATCTCTTTGATTCTTTGGGATAGGAGACCGTGGTTTCCTTGAGTAAGCTTGACTAAAGTTCAGTTGGACAGGATGAAGCAATTACAGAATCCAATTATCTAGATTTTGTTGCTTCTTGGCTCTCAGTTAATTATTTAAGCAACAATCAATACAGGTAGTAACTCGTACTAGAACAAAGTGCGAAGAAAAAGGAGGTTAAAAAGGGGTGGCATAGAATATATACAGTCATGTAAAACGTTTAATACTGCCTGTCATATGAAAGCTACATGATTATTCCTTTGCAATTGTTGTCATGTTATGCTTATCTTGAACATCCTCAGACATTTCCGCATCCAGAGCTGCTATTTAGCTCTCCTCGTAACCTTTTCTCTCTACTGTTACTAGATACTACATCCTTTTCCTCGTAACAGAATCTGACGTAGGAGTCATCCGTGCTCATACCTGGCTTTAGAGGGTCCCACCCTGCTTTATGCTCTCTAGATTCGGAAACTCAGGAACCAAGACTCAGGATCCTCAGGAACCGGAACCCCAGGGCCCTCTGAGTCCTCAAGTCTGGACGAGAACAAGATGAGGAGGCCAAGCGCGTCGGGTCGCTAAAGGCAGAGTGATACTCCATGCCCTGACAGGTCAACAACCCATTACAGGTGAGGGGAACGTGGGCAGTTCAACGCCAGCATGCCAGTCCCTAATCAACCTTCCAGTACCGGAGGAATAAGCGGCGGGCGATGCTGCCCCGGATAGTTTCCGTCCATTTCCCAAGCACGACACGGCGGGAGCCCCTGATCACGGTCTAATACAAGGCGCCCACGTGGGACTACGCCTTGCGAGGCATCTTTCCGCAATATTGGACCAAACTGCCTGTACAGCTTTTTTTTTTTGGTTTCCAGCCATTTCATTACGTCAAGGCAAATTCCTTATAATTCTGCCTAATCGTCTCTAGTATAGATGAATGAATGACTCGTTCGGGGATCCAGCTTAGCCGGGCAGCCTGCCGTGGGGCTACTCATAAGATAGGTCCGACTCGTAAGGCAGAATAGCATCATAGCAGACTAATAAGATGCTCCGTTCACAGACAACCGCCAGCTGGGTGATGCTCGCCGATATATGTAGTATGTAGAGATGCTCCACAGGGCTCTATGTAAAAAGCCTATAATTTTAATGAAACGGACACTTGTGTTATGCCCAAGGCCCGAGTCCTTTGGAATCGGGATTTTAACTACACTGCAGTATTAAACTCTCCCCTAACCCAGCCTGCTCCAGAAAAGATAAGCTTAATTAAATGTTCGTCGTCAGCCTCAGGTCCATTCGGTAACTGACTCAGGTCGTCCCGGGCACTCGGCTGTTGCTCTCATAGCAACATGCCACTCGTTTTTGTCGACTGCCAAGGCCAGCTAACGCAACGAGTGCAACGAGTACGACTTTCGCAAGGTTGAATGGACGACTTCAGCAAGGCTGTGCCAACTCCGGCCAGCTATCGACCTTGTGCATACATACGTATATGGCACCATGGAGCCTGCGGAGAAATGTCATTGCCCATTTCCAGCTCAAGCCTACTTCGCTTGTGCTACACCTTCGCTATCACAATGACGTACCACTTCTTCTTCATTCTTTATCTTTTCCTTCAAGCGGCCACGACTGTTGTTTCCATCGACTCGGATCATGCCAGCTCACTTCGACAGCAAGTTCTCAAAGACTTGGCCGGGTGGGCCAAGAAAAATGCCGGGAAAAAAGACTACGCCTTACAGCCGGAGAACAAAGGTATCAAGGTTGTACAATGGACAGAATGCAACGAGCTCGATTGCAGTCCCAAGATATCGGTAGGCGAGAAGCTGAAGACGCGACTTTCTACTAGTCACTGATATAGAAGCAGACGATTGCCGAAGCACAGTTTAAAAAACTGGGCAAAGGCCTCAGTTCTCCGAATCTCCCCGCGGCTCTAAAGATCCCCAAAAGCGAGCGTTTCCGGTACTTCCGTCTAACGATGGGGTTGAGTCTCACTTACCTTCGTCTTGAAGGCTTGGGCCCGGCCCTCGCCAAAATGAAGCCTACAAGCGGCGGCGTACAGAAATTCTTCTTAAAGGGAGCCCAGTCTGTAACGGGACCGTTGGCCGTGGATTTCCTTTTCAATCTACCCTTCTACGTCTTTCGTCTCTACCATATGGACTTGAGGAACTCGACTGTGACAGATTCCGTCAACGACGTCTCACAAATCGTTCCTGGGCTGCGGTGTCTAACCCGGGTCGTATCAGCCCACGTAAGACACAAGAAAGTAAAGGACGAGCTAGCCATCGACACGCCTTTTTGTCTCCTCGCCGACGCATTGCTATTTATCCCCTTCTGGCCGCTCGCGGTCTCCGTGAGCTTGATCAGGCTGGAGATCAGCAAGGTGTTTTCGGCGCTGAGAAGGTCCGCGGCAGAATGGGAGCGGACAAAGAGCGTCAAGGAGATACAAAAGGAACGCGTTCAAGGCTGGAACGATTTGCTCGGCAAGCTCGTTGACCGTGTTACGACTGACAATTTCACGGCCCAGGTTATTGACTCGTTCATGCCCGAGATAAGTGGTGTCGCGTACGCAGCATCCGAAGGAGCAGAAAACCTCTTCTATAATCTATTCGTATTCAACAAAACGGACAAAGCGGACGAGCTCGTAAAGAGTTTCGAAAAGGATGTCAACGCCCTTCACCTACGTGCCTGCCTCGAAATAAGCGGAAGGTCGCAGATTTTCAGCAAGGCTGTAGAAAATCAGCTTCGGGCTGACCTGAACAAGTCAGCCTCGGCCTATGATGACCAGTTCTTCGATAGGTTCAGGAGTGTGGCACTAGGAGACCAACAGGACAAACCGGCTGAATGGATATCCTCGGATTCTGAGCTAGGAAAGTCTCTCATTCAGTCAGGATTGAAAGAACGACCGCTACCATCATATGATACTCAACAAGTAGATGAGACGATTGAGGCTGTGCGGAGCGAACCGTTGGACCCTCAAGGCGACTTTGTCAAGAGTTTCATGACCATGCTCGAGTCGAGAAGCAAAAAATCGCTGCCTGATACTATCAACGAAGCATTGGCCAAACTCTATCCTCAAGATTCGCATCAATGCGCCCAACATCTTACCGAGACATTAAAGGAATCACTTCGAGAATCAAACCTAGAGACTCTCGACATGAGGGACGTCTTTGTTGAGTGCGATGACGAGGCCATCTTCTCGAACCCGTATATTAACCGCAAAGTATCCGATGGCTACCTACGATGCGGAAACAGTACGAGCAGCTGGGCATGGTCAGAGGGCCATATCAATCTCCTAGAATGTCAGCGGTCGGGCTCCGATGAAGAAATCTGCAAAGCCTGGCCCCCCGTCAACTTGGAGAAGACTATATACCGAAGAGCTGAAAGGGCGGGCATCCTAGATATGCGGGGAATCGATGCAAGCGAGTCGGAAAGCCCAACAGGGTTAAAGATGACAGATTGTCTGAATGAAAGCATTACCGGGGATCCAATCCAGCAGGAGAAAGTCAGAAGAGGGCACTTTGGCTGTGTAACGAAAAACGGTGTCTGGTTCTGGAGTCATAACAGAATTCTTTACTGCAAAACGGGCATGATAGAGTGCAGAGCCTTCAGTCCCGATAGCATGTCTAATAACGTCAGGTTTAGCGCTGTCGAGGCCGGTGTCATAAGAGACTCCCCGGACACATGGTCGGTCATGGAGACTGTCGATTGCAGCGAGAGAGGCACATTCAGGAACCAGACGCTACTGAAGGGGGTGGTGGAGGGAAGGATCGCCTGCGGGAGTGCTCATAACAAATGGTTCTGGAATCAGGATAAGCTGACGCATTGCTCCGGGGATTTCTGTCAGAGGTTCACGACCGGTCAAGTGCCAGAAGACGTCGAGATACTAGCGAGGAAGGTCGGAGTTATGTCGACGGCTCCCAAGACTTTTACCGACTGCCACGATGATTTCTTCTTCAAGAAGGACTTGCACGAAGATGCCGCCAAGGGGCGGCTCGCCTGTGGGTTTGCGACGAATTACTGGGTCTGGAGCGGCGGCAGCGTGAGGCATTGCGTCGTGAACGGACAAAAGCCATGTGCCGAGGTTGACAGCCAAGCGGCGAGGGAAGAAAGCGAATGGCCGTTGCATGAATGGCCTCTGAAGATTCAAGACTGCAAAGATCTGTCTTTCGACGACGCAAACGACAAGTTCAACATGATGTGGCAGGGAAAGCTTGGCTGCGGCAATGCGGAAGAGTTCTATACGTGGAACGACAACAGGATCAGGTTTTGCCGCAAGGCTCCGGACAGGCCCCTACAATGTGCCGACTTTTACTCCGATGATCAGAACATTCTGGACAAGGCGGCAGCAGTCGGCCTGGTAACGTATCGGCCGAGATCACGACAGCCTTCAGCTTCGCCAAGGCCATTTCGGTGGGCAACCGAGTCTTACAGTATCCTAGACTGCGCATCCATTCCGTATATCGGGGACAAGCAGGAGTTCGAAATGTGGCAAGGACAGCTCGCGTGTGGGAACCGGACAGACTACTGGATGTGGAATGGCGAAAAACCTCGGTTCTGCCGCAAGAATTCATCGAAAAGACCGCAATGTGCGGACTACTATGCCGACGATGAGAACATTCTGAAACAGGCCGCAGCGGCTGGCCTTATCACAGATCGCCCAGGCTCGAACCGTCCCAGAATGGTCGACTGCAATAAGCTGGCTGAGGACGAGCAAAGCAAGCTTTATACCAAGATGTGGGAAGGGAAGCTCGCGTGCGGGAACGAGACGGATTACTGGAAATGGAAGGGGCCGAAAGAGCTCCAGCACTGCTACCAATCGGACCCTTCGGAAGTAATGAGTTGTCTCGAACTGGTAGTAGATCCCGACGGAGAGCAAAGCGAAGCCACCATGTCATACCTACGAGAGGCTCAACGCCGGGGAATGGTCACGGCGCCTCAGCCTCTATACCCGGACGATTTCAAGATTGCCGACTGCCATGGACTTCCTATCAACGAGCGAGATAAGAATGCCGTCTTGATGAGGGAAGGGAAGCTCGCCTGCGGGACGAAGGACGAGTACTGGAGGTGGTCGGAACCGACATCTCTACAACACTGCAAGAAGAAACATCGGGACGTGCCTAGTTGTCGCTACGCTGATGTTAACTTTAAGAGCAATCAGGTGGAGCAAATGAAGCGTGAGGCGGCAAAGTCTGGACTCGTCACTTCCCCGCCTAAAAGTTCGAAACCGGAAAGCGATATTGACGATGGCTTCAACCCTGGCATTACCGAGTTCGTGGAATCACAAGGTTAGGTTATTGGCAAACACATGTATACGACTATAGCACGTCTTTTATTCCTTCCTGCCTACCTAGTACTTGCTGTTTCTGAACCTAGAACCTGCCTGCTAGCCTGCCTGCCTCGCGCCGAGCGGCAACAGCTTCTACTATGAGCCAGCTCTCCAAGGCCAGAAAGCCAGCCATGGACTGTTGGAGACCGACTATCGAATCGTCCTCGTGCCGCACTATTCGCAACAAGCAGGATTTCGCCGTGTTAGCTATAGCAATATATATAATGAGCTTCAAACCTTCTTAATAAGCTATTCAGAGCTATAAGCCCCCCCCCTCCAGCGATGGGTTGAAAGAAATCTGTGTCTATGGTAGAAAAAAAATAAAGGTGTAAATACACATCATATATTACTGGTTTCTAACGGCTGACTCATGCCGTTTTTCTCTATACAGGCTTTAACCGTGTAAAGCTACGCCGCCCAACTCTAGCGCGAGTCTGCCACCTACCCTAGAGAACGCCTCAGCCCGGTCAGTCCTCCTCGCTCTGCTGTTTGCCCGACATTGAGCCTCTTCGGTTTGCCTTCCTCCGCCTTTCGCCGGCTCTCCCAAGCCGCCGCCTCTACAGCCTCATCTTCCCTTTCTTGTCTCTTTACTCTATTCTCGTACCCTTCTTCTTACCAGACCAAGGGAGCGGCGTCTCTATTTCTCTAGTATTCTTCTGCTGCTGCTGCTGCTGCTGCCGCCGCCTCGCCGGAGCGTTCGCCTTTCCCGAAGCTCAGCTCGACGACCAACGGGCTGGCCGATGCCTAGACGGCCGAAACGCTGAAGCCCATCACCATGGCGTCCAAAGAGCCTTCCGAGGCCGAAATCTCGCAGGTCATCGACTTCGCCAACCTCGATCCGCGAGAGGACCGCTCCATGGTGATTCAGGCGCTCAAGGCAAGCCATCCTGCTCTGTTGCGCTTCTCCCCACTGACAGGCTTCTGTGTTGCAGGATAACGGGTGCAACCCCGAAACGGTCGTTATGCAGTTTTTTGACAATCCTACCAATGTATTTCTGCCCTGACCCCCCATATCGTCGTGCCGGAAGGCCTAACGCAGATGGCAGTTCCGGAACAAGTTCTCGCGGTCATGGAACGACAGCATGTTTTCCGCCGATAGAGACGGCTCGGACAACGCTGCAGGCAGCTGTGAGAGTTCTCCTCGTGCCCTTGAAACAGCCGTGTGACTGACCCGCGTAGCGTTCCATATCGAGTCCATGAACCAGAACGACATCATCATCGGTGTCACGCCGCCCCCCGAGGGCATCGGCGCCCCCTCACGACCGCCTTCGAGATCCAACGATCGATCGCCTCTGGGCAAGATGGTGGACTGGACTGTCGGAGGAGACATTACCGGTACCGCATGCGTTCCGGTCGCGGGGGATACCGCTGAGCGACTGATGGCTCTTGATCTAGGTGGCTCCAGCTCCCACTCGCGGGAGGACGAAGACATGCAACGGGCTCTGCGAGAGTCGGCCCAGGAGGCGGGCATTGCCTTGCCCCAACAGGAATCCGGTGTTCTCGATGCCACCACGTCGGAGCCCTACTTCGGCCCCGCCAACCGCAACGACTACGACCATGACAACTGGGCCATGGTCCCGACCAAAGAGTCGTCCAGAGTCGAGGCCTCCCCCGCCCCTGAACAGAGGAAACGCACTCCTGGCGCTCCCGCCCTTCTGGTCCATGCCATCAGCTCTGCCGGCGGGCATTGCCTCGGCGGGCTGCTGACCATTCTCCACGAGATTCCCCTGGCGCGCAACATCCTGCTGCGTACCGGGATAGTCGCAGACACGTATGGCTTCAACAGCGAGTGGTGGAAGGGCCAGGAAATTCTGGCACCGCATGTCATGAACCAGCTGCAGACGGGCGAGGTGAGCTGGGGAGAGCGCCGCGGGTCGTCGCCCAACTGCGAAGAGGAGCTGCACAGGCTCATGGCCTTTCTCGACTCGACAGAGCGCAGCTACGGCGTCGTCAGCGTCTTATCGGACCTGCTACCCGACTCCAACGTCGGTCCCGAGAAGCAGCTCTTCGAGTACCTCATCCGGCAGTGCAGCAGCGCCATGATGCCCCTGACGCAGGTGGCCGCCCTGGCTCACGTCTACGGCGACGACGACTGGGACGAGGAAGCCATGTTCGGCCTCCTGGAGATGGAGCACCTGCACGACGATTACGAACACATCAAGACGCTGTACGAATCGCTAGACCACGTCATGTGGAGCCACGTGCTGTCGACGGCAACGGTGGACGAAGGCTCCAAGATGGCCATGTTCCGGCACATGGGCGAGGTCCTCATCATCAAGGTGACGGGTGACGGACCCAAGGAGTCTTTCGAGATACCCAAGGAGCTTTATCCAGAAAAGTACCTCGTCAGCCGGAAAGACGAGGCGCGGCGCATTCAACGGGCGTGGTGCGAAACCAGGGCGGGCATGAAGCGCCTACTGGAGCACGAGACGACGGAACTGGCCTGGAGGCTCGAATGGGGCCAGTCTCTCCCCAAGAAGGAGACGCTCGAGAAGCTGATAGAGAAATGCACCACCTTCCGCCACTATCTGGAGAGCCGGGGACGATTTCGGGCCATGGAGTCGTCGGGCTTCGACACGGACAGGTATCCAGACTACCGGGCGGCGCCCAGCGAGATGAGCGAGGAGGAGAAGAAGCGTCACGACGACGTCGATGCGGCGCTCAGCCTGGCACGGGAGTCGCTAGCCGACTTGGAAGAGAGGCTGAAAGGTGAGCGAGCCCCGAGCCAAGAGGGTTGGGCGAGAGATTCGAAGGTATCTGACGCTGGCCACAGCTATCGATTTGGAGAGGGATCAGATCAGGGCCAAGCAACGCTTCCTCGGCAAACTGCTCACGGATCCCGACAAGCCGGGCCGGCCGAAGCCCATGACGTGCAAAAAGTACCTTCTTCGGGGCATCGCCACCCCCGACGACGTGGTGTACCTGTGCCAAAGCTCGGAGCCGGATCTGATAGAACTGGACGACGAGCCGCGGGCTCCTGAGAGATGGTGGAAGCTGGCATACTTGCGCGGATCCGGCGATGACGAACTGGTCAAGGCCGAGGTGAGTGCGCCGACGGGGCCAACGAGCTGCACAGAGAAGCTGACGGTAGCCGCAGGTGGTGACGGTCGAGTGTGTGCTGCGCGAGGTCTGGGAGGAGACCAAGACGCCACTCATCATCTACGCCACGGATGTGGCTCTCGACACGGCCAAGGCGCCGCTTTCGGCATCACTGGAGCGCTTCGTGCGAGCGGACAACAAGGCCTTCCAGCAGGAGCTGAGCCGGGAAAAGGCCGAGGCGGACGACGGGCGGCTGACGGAGACGATATTCCCGTCGAAGCGGAAGCACAGGGCCGACTCTATGGACAGCAACCGCGCGTCGCTCGGTAGCGAGGATCGAAATGACCAGACCTTGGATGAGACGGAACTGGCCGACCTGTCGGGATCGCGGGGGGGCGGCGCCGGCGAAGAGAAGGCCGGGGACTGGAATGGACATGGACCGGAGCGAGGGCCCGAGATGCAGGAACGATGCCGGTCGCTGACTCTGACAGCGAGCCCGCAGACGGTGGGACGGAATGAGAGCCAGGGGAGCACAATAGACATGGAGCTTCCGGGCTATGACGAGGACTAGGGAGCAGTCGAGTCGGACGAGGATGCTATATAGGCGGCGACGCTGCTAGAAGCTTCCGGCAGGGCGGATCGGGCGGAAGGGGGGGCGGGGCCCGGCGAAGTAGGGGGGGGGGGGGAAGTGGGCGATTGGGGCCTATCAGGCATTGGCATAGCCGCATAGCCGGATCCATTGTTGGAGAGGTGAGACGAAAGAGAGAATACCTAGGTAGGTGAGTGTGTAGGTAGGTAGGTAGTGTTGGGCCACTTGCAGGGTG